>AXZN01000024.1:600000-845339 GCA_000498155.1 Shiraia sp. slf14
CTCATATCGTCCAGGAGCACGCTTTGGTCCTCGGGCTATACGAGCAGGTTCAGCGCGGCAGACGTCCTTCCGTGGGTTCAACCCAAGGGCGAACCTGAATCCGTATACGTCTTGGGCGTCCATTGTCGATTGTGGTGATATACCAATCACACCATTCGATAATGCCCTGGCCCTTCGTCAAATGAGTGAGGCCTTCCTCGAGTTGGGAAAGCGAGGCCCTACAGTAAAGAGCGCTGAGAGTGGTGTGGAGTACTTCAAGCGACCGAAGCTGCTGACTTTGGGAGGCGACCACAGCATTGCGTTGCCAGCATTGAGGGCACTCAAGCAGGTTTATGGCAAGCCAATTGCAGTCGTCCATTTCGACGCGCATCTTGGTACGTGATTCGCGATTCAAATCCGACATTAGGCCAACTCATATCACCACATTTTCAAATGGCATATGTGCTAACTTTTGGTTGTAATCAGATACCTGGCATCCCGCAAAGTACCCATCTGCATGGATTGACCCCGAAGATCCATCTACACAATCATTCTTCAATCATGGTAGCATGTTTTGGTTTGCATCTACTGAAGGTCTCATTGCCAATGGCTCGAGTGTGCACGCCGGCTTGAGGACAAGGTTATCTGGCGACGATACAGAGGATCACGCAGATGACACACAGCAAGGCTGGACGCGAATTGCAACAGATGACATTGATGAAATTGGTGCAAAGGGTATCATCGCTTCCATACTGGAGCGCGTTGGTACAGAAACGCCCGTTTATCTCAGCATAGACATCGATGTTATCGACCCTGGTCTGGCACCTGGCACTGGTACACCTGAACCGGGCGGTTGGACAACTCGTGAACTCATTAGGATTTTGAGAGGTATTGAAGGCATGAATGTTGTAGGTGCGGATATTGTGGAAGTTAGTCCTGCGTACGATGGTGCTGCGGAGACTACGGGTACGGCAGCTGCACAAATCGCTTACGAGATATTGACAAGCATTGTCCGAAAGGGCTTGATCGAGCAGGCCAAGACTGGCGAGAAGAAGGCTGACAATAAGGATGAGTTGTAATTGCCAACCGCCGTTGAATTCAATCGCCAGAGAAGCAGGCCATCGCCAAGGTGAGAATCATGTCCTGTCGTGTTCGTTGCAGATACGCAGGGCGCCAGAACACATTCGAAAGAAATTAGTGATGAGTGACACTGTCATAAGGCTGACAGCTGGGGGAGGTCATACCAACAGAACAGAACCAAAAATATCAGAAAATTCAAGAGGCAATATCACTATAACAATCTTTTGAAGATTACAAGATATTGAACATTTATACATGTATATATGTAGTCTGTAGGGGAGTTCCGTTGTGCATCTATATATCAAACCAGCTCCCTTACAAATACTCACTCCAACATCAAACGATACAAACACCCATTTACGGCCAATCTTCCGTATAATACCACATCACAAACCAATTACCCAAATAATTAAGTACCACCATCACGCCAAGACAAACACACCACTACGTCATGACATATGCAATCAACATATCCAAACTCTATCCACATATCTACTACACAATCCCTCTCTCCCCTCCCCTCCCCTCTCCCCTCTCCCCTCTCCAAAACCCTCCCTCAAAATGAACCACTACGCCCCCCACCCCGCCTCCAAATTCGAAGGCTGGTACTCGAAATTCCGGCTCCCCAGCGGCGCGCACATCGCCCTGATAATCTGCTCCGTCCCACAAGCCAGCACACGCCCACACATGGTCTCCTTCACATACTACCCCGCCTCCGGGCGCGACATTTTCCAACGCGAGCACTTCGTCGCGGACATCAAACACGTAGTCACGAATACAAGCACACGCGCATTCGAGCTTCAGATCCCGGGGATGGGGTGCATGCGCGTGGACAGCGAGGGCGTAACGACATACGAGTTCAACACAGAGGAGTGGAGTTTGTCTGCGCTGACAGACTCGCATACGCCGTGGAGCGCGCGGAAGGATACGCCAGAGGGGTGGATGGTGTACCTACCGTTGCCGCTGCATTGGCATGTGCAGTCTCTATGTTCGCGGTGTAGCTTCACGCTAGGGATACCCTGCATGGGAGATGCGCTGCCAGCGAGCGATCGGGCAGGCAAGGCAAGTATCCACCAGGAAAAGAACTGGGCGAAGAGTTTCCCCGCGGCGCATATGTGGGTGCAGGCTTGGGATGGGGACAAGGAGAGCGGGGTGTGTCTTGCGGGAGGGAAGATTCTGGGGCAGACGGCGTATATGTTGGGGTATAGGTCTCGGGGGTTGCAGGTTGATTTTGTGCCGCCGTGGTCGGTGGCGTTTTTCAATGTTTTCGCGCCGTTTATGAGTGTGAGGAATGATTGGGAGGATAGGACGTTTAGGATTTCTGTTTCGAGTTATTTTACTAGAATAGACTTGAAGGCACATGCGCCGAAGGAGTATGGCTGGGTGGGACTGGCGAGTCCGTTCCCAGATGGTCACAGAAGAAACTTTTGCACCGAGAGCTTTTTGGCGGAGGTGGAGGTCAGGGTAAGTGAGAGGGAGGGATGGATGCCATGGAGTGGGTGGAGGGAGGTGAAGGTAGAGAGGTTTGAGGGCGCGAGTTTGGAGTTTGCAGGTGGGTATTTTCCTGAGAGGGGAGAGAAGAAGGTCGATTAGTTGTGCATCATTCATGTATATATGGTGAGTTACTACGGTTGTTTGACCTCATCCCACGGATCATGACAGCAGAGCACATTGCCAAAGCCTTGTGTATTGCTGGGAACCATCTCTATCGGCGCCCTTTTCGCTAGCTACCGCGCGTTGCAAGAGCGTGAACATGTTCAGACTTGTTTGAATGGTAGTCGTCCAAAATCTGGAGCATATGAATCGTCGTTTCGAGTGCGGATCTTGGGAGCAATCGTCGAAGTTGTCTTGTCTTCACAAGGTTACAGCATGGCCCTGGCTGGCTGCCTGGTCGTCGTAGTCATGTGCGTGCATGGCTGTGGTATGCTCCAGCCTTGAGGTTGTCGACCGCTATTTTGTTGATCAAGTGGGGCCTAAAATTTCGCACAACAGCATTTCGTGCTATTGATAAACAAGAATTTTGACCACGCGACCTGAAGCGTGATAAAGCGAAGTTGAACAATAGCACCCAGAACAAACTCTTCCTCAAGCAAGCGGCCTAGCCACAAGACTCAATGAAAAGGGAATTCGCGTCAGCCGGAGATAGTGCAATACCGGCGACACTGTGCCAACAACTGTGAGCAAGCCCAGGGAGCTGTCGACCATTGCCAAAAATAAGAATAATCGTAAAAAGGCTCGTAAGCCAATTTCAGCGATTAAACTAAACCCGAATAGGTTAGCGTGGTTCAGAAGAGTGAATGTCGAAGGACTTTTGAGTTGAGACTCAATGTCGAAAAAGTTGAGTTGAGATTTTTGGTGGTTGAGGTTGAGAAACCCTGCGTGAATGTGGCAGGAGTGTAGCGGGGTCGGCTTACCTGAAAAGAACAGATACTACACTTGATCTAAGCCAAAAGGCAAAGAGAGCTAAAGAGCAGAAGAGAGGGCGAGGGACGAGAGGTTTATATACTTACTGGGTGGGGCTGCCCGGCCACAGGTTTTTCCGGTGCACGTGATGTGGCCCGCGCGTTGGAGCCTGCTGGAGCCTGTTAGCGCCTGTTGGTGTTGCGCGCATGGACCATGAGCGGTGAGACCCGAATCGCGAATGCCTGCAGCAATCGACACTTGTCAATGATAATTTCCTCTTCTGGTATGTTTGTTGTGCCAAGATCGTTATGGCACGGTATGTTGCGTGGAGCCGATGCGAAGATGCTCGCACGCTTTTCGCATTTACTTCGGCTCGGTCTTAGCTTGGAATCTTGTGAAAGATGGATGTAGATACACAACAGAGCTGACATCACTGCAAAAGATGGAACAATGTAATAGATTGTACGATGTGTACACGACGCGGACGAAACCTTTCGACGCGCTTTATCACTGACTAAAAGTATCTGACGCGTATATACGGAGTAAAGTACTCAGGAATTCTTCTCACGTTGTCGTCTTCTCTCACATAATTTTCAGTAAAGTTTTCACAGTTTCTAAATCCAATCATTAGTTATGCAAACATAAACCTTTAGTCCCAGCCAGCAGTGTCACACGCTCTAACACCTGCTCTTGCAATCACGTCGCTGCCTTTTCGCATTTTGCCGTCTGCATGCATTACTGTGATTCATCAACTTCATTTCCTCGTGTGCCTTCACCATACATTCTCTGAGTAACACAAGTGCAGTCATTTTCGTCATTGGGCAAGATATACTGAGATGATTCACGTGTAACAACGAGAAAGGTAAATACATTGGTTGTAGCCTGCAGTCATCACCACAACATGAGAATCGATGAAGAGGCTGTAGGCAAATATTATCGCCATGTTACGAGCTAGCGTTATTGTACACATATCGTATTATCCAAAACGGAAACAATCGCATATAATACTCAAAGTCGCTATAACGCTCAACATAAATTTCCCACACATACACTTTGCCTACAGCTACCCTAGCCACTTCCTAATCCACCTAACCAGATCTTTACAAGTTTGTACAGGAGACCTCTGCATCGCGATCATATAATTCGCGAACCCCACAAAGATCAGCACGCCTGTGAACACAGCGCCAGGGTACGGAGGGCGTACGAAATCCATGCTGAAGAAAGCTGTGGTGAAGAGCAGGGGGAATGCAACAAACTGTGCAGTTAAGATAGGTGTTGGGGAGGTGTATTTGGAGAGGAGAGGCTTACTACAGTCATCTGAGTGAGGATTTTCAAATCAGTGCCTTGCGATACGGCGGTTTTGGCTTGTCGGTTGGCTAGTTCTGCTTGTTCGTTTGCGGTCTCTGTTTGGTTGAGGTTGGAGACTGTGTGGAGCTGTTTTTGCCTTAACTTCAGGTCTTGGAAAGATGAATGTAGATTTTCTTACACTGTCCAGCTTAAACTTGAACCGCTCTCGTTGGGTCAATAATAATCTGCGTAATCGCGCGAGCTCAGAGATTTGTCGGATGATATTGTCGAGCAATTGAGGCCAGTTGAGCTTTTCAGGGGCGTGAATTGTGAATAGGGAGATTTGCGTTCGGTGGAAGACGTTCCACGCTTCTATAATGCTGCCGATGGAGTCTGCAAATGTCTGAATGGTGTTGATGACATCACTCAATGTCCTGGTAAGGGTTTGGTTTCCGTCATCGTGAAAGCGTCGTTTGGTGCTCTCTCTCTATCGAGATTGGTATTAGCTATCAAGTCAAGGATATGATACGGGAGATGAAACATAAAGGCATTGGATAGCCATAGCCTTGGTCTTACATATTCTTTCATCCGCTTGTGAAATGTACCGATGAGCGCATGATACTCGTTCACAGCTTGCTCGAGTCGCCTTTCCAGTTTGAGGAGAAAATACTCCCGCGGGTCGTAACATGGGTATTTGAGACGTCGCCCACCCGCGAGCGGAGGATCAAGTTCATCTCGGACGTACGTTTTATAGCTCTCTTCAGAACCATACCAGGTATCTACGAGAAAGATTTCCGTCCAGAACCATTCATCTGGGCCCCAGGAAAGGGAAGAGGTTTGAGCTTCGTAGTAGTACAGCTCCTCGCCATCCTTTGACTCTTGACGAAGAGGTAATGGCTCACTAAGGCGAAGTTGCTCACCTCGGATTGTTCTGGAGTCGTGTTTCACAGGCCCTTTGCGCATAGCATGATAACAAATGTGGAACTCGAAGAAGAAACCCCAGGTTAACTGTGTTGTTCAGATGACGAGGTACTGAATTCAGGAGAAGTATATGCGTACCGTTGATACGGAAATAATATCTTCTCTACCTAAGTATCTCTGAAGAAAGTCCCGTACTAGTTGGGTGGAACGCTTCGCGACTGTTGCAGCAATAACAAGTGCGCCAGCGGGTGTGATGTTGGGAATAAATCTATTGGCAATTAATTCCGACGTTTGCACTGATGTGATCCTCGAATAAAACTAACATTGTCCGCTTTTCTGCTTTATGATTGCTTCGCTGTAATCAGTGAATAAAATCAGCGTCTTGAAAACATTGGATAAAGAACACTTGGACTCTTGATCTCACCTGATCTCCCAGCCTCGTGTACAAATCAGGTATATTTATCTCAGCAAAATACACACGGCATTGAGAACATGTTTGTCCTATCACTTTTGCGCATTTTGGATGTTTCTGGCGATCATCCAGGAGTGCTATGTCTCCGTTCTTGCAATTTGACTTGATATCTACACCTACGTAGCAAGGAGATGTAGATGATGGCGTGACCTTAACTTCATCGAGGAAGTCTTTCAATATTTGATTTTGACGCGGAATGGGTTTGTCAAAATCCTGGCGCTTGTGCGCCATGAACAGCTGCACAACTTCAACAGTGGTTTTCGACTGTAAACAAAGGCGTGAGTTGGGTCCATCTTCTGCGCCATGCTTAGTTTCGTCTCGACGAGTGAATTGCTCCCAGGGGTTATGGGGTCTGTTGAGATCGTAATGGGGCCGGACCAAATATTCCATTAGGGTAACTTTGTCATTAGAACAAGAGAGAGTTGAGCAGGATGGATGAATGTCATTGTTATTTGTGAACGTGAGCCTGCTCTGGAGGGACAAGGCTGAGAATATGACAGAAATAGAACAGATAAGATCTGCATGAGGTGTGTAAGAGCTGGAAGGAATCTGAAGAAGTAACTGATGCACACCATTGGTTCGCTTACCAGCGGGTCGGGCAGCAGCAGATGAATCAACCTGGGTGCCTGGTCGAGCCGCATCTGACACCACCCCTCTAGAGTCATTCATGTTGGTTCATGCTTTGAACATCGAAACTTCACGCCGCAAGGACAACATGCGGTTCTCAACATTTACAAATATGAAGTTTCGTACAGTAAGTGTCCGTTGGAGCTGCTTGTGACGTTACAATAATTAATCTGACTTCACCTATAGACGGCTCTCTCTTCTTCATGTTTGTCACAAGACTTCGTCAACCCAGCTCGACCCAAGGATAGCAGAACCCAACGATATGCAACTACCAACAATGGCGATTACGGAATCATAGAGCGCCCGACTGGCCCTGGATGGTTTTGTGTAAGAATTAATAGATCTTTTACTTAGCCAGACCTTAGATTAACACAGCCAGTGTAACTGTGGAGACGGTCCTTACAATATCAATGTCTCTCCAGTGTGTCCAACTTGCGGCCATTCTGAATGTGGAAAGTGCTCAGTTGATTAATGGCAACCGTAAAACTCCAGCCAATATCATGAGTTTGACGCGACATTGATGATGGAGGAGATTGTACGCAGGCGAGTCTCAGGTAGACATCTTTTCCGAGAGAAATGGAGTCACCAGCGACTCTTCACGCATTAATTCAAATCGGGGTTTCGAAGAAGGGAAGAAAGACCAGAGCTACACATACATTATTTGTACATATTGTTTTATTGTAACCAAGCGACTAAGCTTTGCTTTCCTCTGATCCCTTTTCCTTCTCCTCCATATCCATTCTTCGCCCTTCGACAGTCAAGTACAAACTCCTGCTTGCGCCCTCAAGGGCGCCTGCAAGGCTGCCACCAATACCCTGGAGCATATGCACAAGTTGCGCTCGCAGGCCATCGATACCCCCGTCGATACCACCGACCCATTTGGTACCTTCAATGTCGAAAACTTTGCCTTCAACTCTAGCACCAAGCAACATAAGCTTTTGTAGACCTTGCTGTACGGCTGGCTCGTAGTAATCCGGGTTCGCCTTGCGACTGGGCGCAGGAAAGTCACCCTTTGAGGGTGAGAGGATCGAAAGTACGGTCTTGAGATATTGTGGCGAAACAGATGGGAAAGCTACGACAGCAAGAGGGCCAGAAAGAATAGGCTCAAGCTCCAACTTCAGCTTCTTGTTGTTGGCAATCTCGTGGGCCCTTCGTGATAGGCCATGTGTGAAAACCTCATCTTCTGTTGTAGTGCTCGCTGATTCTGATTCGGGATTGAAAAACTCGACGATCCGTAGCGCACTTGTGAAGATGTTGGTCTGGATGATTTGGAGTTTGATTTCTTCTCCGAGTGTTTCTTGCCCGTCCTTCGTCCTCGCAGCATCGAGTTTCCGCAGCGCGATCGCGAGTTCCCTCCGTATGCTCATCAATTCTACCGCCTTGATATTGTTATGTTGGAAGATCAGCATGAGAGGCGATGATCGTAATAGCGATTGATATTGACGGTGTAGTTGTGTTTTGCGGACTTCCGGTGGTTTATGAGAGGGAGGTTGTGTAGGCGGATATAACCGTATGGGAGCTGCTGCAGCTCGAACATTATCCTTAATATGAGGCGCCGGTGTAGTTGCTGAGACATTTGCTACCGATGCATAACTTGCGCGTGCAGCTATCGAGAGGGGAGTAGTGGCATGCGTGGTGCGTATGCAGAGTGCGCGGGGCCGTAAACGTAATCTTGGAGGCATGCTGATGATCGTTAGTATTATGAATCAAAATGCACGAACAAAAGGAACCTGGTATCACATACATGATGTGTGACTGCTGTGCAATTGAGTCTTGGTAAGTCGTCCAGAAATCTTTCGCTGGAATCTCAATGGCTAGATGGTCCGTGCGCAACATCATGGCCGCTCTTCTGCATCTGCATGTTTGTCAATTGCACCTAGCACAATCGTCACAGAATCTTTTCTTCCTTGTATAATCTCAGTAATCTCTGGAATTATTGTAAAGACTCCCAGTTGAATGACTAATGCCAGAACGCCGATGAGGGCGTATATTTGGAAAAGAGCATGTCAACTATCGTTGTCTCGTGCAAGTCAACCATTGCGAGGCGTTGGGAATGCCAGATTCGTAACCGTAAGGAGTCTTATGGAAGCATAAGATTATTTAGATCTGAGTTCCTGACTCGATACAGACTGATACACGGAGCCGGCTGTCCAAGTTCTGGGCTCCAACTGGAGGCATCTCACCCCAAGATGGAGATCATGGTAAATTTCAGAACCAATGATCTTTGAAACTCTCTTACGTGATCTCAGATGAATCACATGCTCTTCTTGTGAGAGGTGGTTTTCTCCGCCAGGTACTATTGAAATATCCTTAGTACATCCTTTACATGCTCATCACGTGTCAGGCCCATTCAGGAGTCTTTCATCTCCTTCCACTTGGCCTTCGAGTACAAAACAAACTTGAGGCTCTGATAGATAAGCACATGCAATCTATCGGGGCCTCAAAAACCTCACTTTCGTCCATCACTACAGAAACACTCTGGCGTCAGTCAGGGCGTTACGATGCGAACTCAGAACTCTTAAGAATAAACGACCGCCGTGAATCGGGGTTTTTATTGTCGCCAACTCACGAAGAAGAAATTACCTCTCTTGTGGCCGGTATAGTTCACTCTTACAAAGATCTCCCTCTCCGCCTTTATCAAATCGGTCGCAAGTACCGTGACGAACGACGGCCACGTCAAGGTCTTCTACGAGCGAAAGAGTTCATGATGAAAGATCTTTACACTTTCGATCATTCCCATGATACCGCTTTAGAGACATATGCAGCAGTTCGCCAAGCCTATACTAATCTCTTCGACGAACTCAAATTACCCTATCTCGTCGCTGATGCAGACTCAGGGAATATGGGTGGGAAATTAAGTCATGAATATCACTTCGTCTCGCCCAAGGGTGAGGACAATGTATGGTCCTGCAACACATGCGAATATGTCGCAAATGAAGAGTTAGTCGAAAAGAGAGCAGAAACGCCATCCTCAACGCCAGAAACATCACCACTTAGCTTTACTGGCATAAGCACCGATCGCAAAGCGCGAATCCAAATCATCGTCCCTCGCCCATCAGAGCTATCAGAAAACGATAGCCCATCTTGGGATCGAGTAGGAGATTTTGTGAACTTGCATGCTGTGAAAAAGGCCCTTCCTGATTCCGTCAGCCTCGATACAGGCATCGAAGCTGCTTCTCTCTCAGCGCTCTCATCCTCCCTTCCTGCTTCCACCGAGACAATTCAAGTAATTGACCGCGCAATCAACCTCGAAGATCCCTCAACAATCGATATCACAGCCACCCACCGCGGCGCTCACTGTGCCCGCTGCTCGAGCGGTACACTCGATGTCCAGAAAGCAATTGAAGTAGCCCATACCTTCCACCTCGGAACACGCTATTCGACACCGTTAAACGCACTCGTCGCAACACCAACTTCTTCCACAAAACAACCTCTCCAAATGGGCTGTCATGGCATCGGTGTCTCCCGCCTCATAGGCGCCATCGCATCCCTGCTTTACACACCCTCAGGGCTCAATTGGCCACGCGTAATCGCGCCATACGAAGTAGCTATCGTGCCAGCACCGCAAACAAGTGAGACTGACGCGCAAGAGGTGTACGATATGCTGGGTGCGCATGATGTCGTGTTAGATGATAGATCAGGCAAAAACCTAGGCTGGAAAATGAAAGATGCAGATTTAATCGGGTACCCAATCGTCGTAATACTGGGCAGGAGCTGGGCTGAAAGGCGGGAAGTCGAACTGCAATGTCGAAGATTAGGAGTCAAAAAGGACGTCAAAGTGGAAGAAGTGAAAAGTGAAGTGGCCGCATTACTGGAAAGACTGTAATGCAAATCCAGAGGAGTCACTCGAAGAAAACGCGTAGTACACCCATATGTATGCATAATTGTACAACAATACATAGCCCACTTTCACTTCTCACTCACTTCCCAACCAACCACAAAAAGTGACTGCCTAACTCCCCCATTTCACTCCTCTCCATACGTCACTCCCGCTCCTCCTCCCCTTCCCTTCCCCCCATGCCTACCTCTACGCCTATATAACCCCCCCAACCCCCAACTCCCTCATCAATACAATCCACGCTCTCCCCCATGGTTCAGTGGGCACCACACATCCCCTTTGCCCTCCCCTCCCCGCACCACCCCTCACACCCCCTCCTTGCCCACTCACACCCGCAGGTATGGGAGGATACCGACGATGTGGTGGGGACTACCAAACCGTAGCACTTTGAATTCTAGGGACGCCTAGGGTTCGAGTCTCGGTGGGGTCTCGGGGGTATCCGCCACTTGGGGGATTGAGCTTCTTTTTTGTCCGGTTTTTTTTTGCTATTGGTTGGGGTGGGGCGTTGCGAGCGCGGTTGCTGTTTTTGAGGGGGGAGGCCGTTTGTTTGTTTGGAGTGGTGAGTGGCACGGACGGGTGGGTGGGAGTGAATGTGGAAATTTTGGTTCCTTTGAGTGGAGAGGGGAGAGATGGGGTTGTGCTTGCTTTACTGAGGTTGTTTAGTTAGGAATTGGTGTGGGTAGTATGTTATCAAAGGCCTTGTGATCAATGTGCTGTGAGATTTGTGTTGTTGTGTTTAGTATATCACTACATCACTTCATGTTTACCTCACTACAACGTAAAGTCCAGACACATCACCACAACAAGCAATCAATCACAGAAGACTCTTCGTTTTTTAAATTCATTTTCATTTGAGAGGTTTTACGATTCTAATGTAGAGAATCCTAATAGGGTATCATGAGGGCGGGCAACTTCCCAATCCCGCGCAAACGTTTATATGCACAACTTTAACAGAAATAATAAAAAAGCCACACCCACCTTTCAGCGTTCAGCTCATCATCCGTTAAAAGGTACACAGGAAGAGAGATCTGAAAGCAGCAAAACAGTAACAAACCCCAAACTAAACACACACACGCATCCAAAAACCTTCCAATGTTCCTCGGTAATAAACTCTCCATGTTCTCCTCCCCATTCATATGTATAGCAAGAAGGTAGCAAGATGATAAAAAGTTGTGTCGTCATGCCCACTCCCGCTTCGTATTATGCCAAATAAAATAAACTAACGTGGTGGCCCTCCAGCTGGGCCGTACACCGCCGTTGCTGTCGTAATCCGTTTTGTGTGATAATGGTAAACGCCGGCTCCATGAAATCCAGAATTGATGCTGTTGGGAAGTATTCTTCTTGTTCTGCGGCCGTTGCTATCGTCGTGCGCCGCCTACTTCGACTGAGTGTGATGTTCTTTCAAATTGTAATTTGCGCCTCTTGGCTGCATTCCCTGGCGCATTGTCCTCTCCGCCTGTTGAATCTGCTGCAAAGTCGTCTCCATAGCCTTCGCCATAACCTTGGAATGCAGAGTCTGTATAATGCCGTTTCGATCCCGTTCTTTCCGGTCTGATTGCCCCTCGGCCTCCTGCCGAATTGCCAGGAGTGGGTGCGGCTGATGCAAGTGGAGTTGCGCGATGTGGTGGCCCGTCTTGTGGTTTGGGTTTTACGACGTCGTCTGTGCCAATATACGTCCGGTATCGTGTGGCATCGGCAGTGGGCAGTGAGCCAGGGGCCATACCTGCGAATGCGTTGTCGAGGAGACTGTTGAATGACGAGTCTAATGCAGTCAAATCAGCAGTCAAGGCCTTCCCCATCTCTTTCCCTTGCACTTTCATCGCGTCCCATTGGTCTTGCGGACAACTCATGGGCATGCTGAACACGTTTTCCATCTTGACAGCCTTTGGTTTACCCGCGATCTGCATTTGCTTGATATGGCCTTCATATGATTTGCGAAGTTTGTTGATTTTCTCCCCTGTAATGGGGTCCGTTCGTGCGACGGACCTAGCCAGAGGTTCCAAGCTATAGAGCCGGAAAAGATTTTGCGAGCTGTGCGGTCTGGAGACCTCGCATTTAGACTCAGCAGTTCGGTACAAGAGGTCGCCTTTGATGCCCTCTGCTGCTCTTAGTCCACCTCTTTCTGAAAACTCTAGTCTTGGTTGCCGGTTGTGATTGGATGATCTGTGACCGGCTGAGCGTGATGCATCAGCCTGGGCGCCATCGTCCATCATGGCATCTCCGTCGCTATCGAAATTGGCACTTGAGAAGACGCCAGTGGTGCTTGTTGGGGTGGGAATTGGGTATGGATTGGGTGCCGAGCTGGCCGACTGCGAGAGAGATTGGGACATTTGCGTCGCGGCGGGCGAACTCTTGTCTCCGGAGACAGTGGCGGGAATCATGGCAGGGCCTCCATTGGCCTGCGAATTCATCGAAGGATAGGGTGGAGAGGTGGGAGTGCGCGGGTGGTGGGCTGGCGTCTTTGTGTGGCTCTTGGCAGCGACTACGTCAAAGGGCGGAGAAGCTGGGGAGAAACGTCCTTTCGAGTCCAGTCGCTGGCGTTTGGCGCTGTGCTCCGACATGAATCCTGCGCTGCCGGGCAGAATGGAGGGCTCGCAGGAGGGAGGCTCGCAGGCGGGCAGCAGGGGAGCAAAGGGTGGGCGACAGCTGGGAATGAGGCGCTTGGCAGCGTTCGGCGCGGATCGACCGCGGCAAAGTGAGAGAGGGCAGCTCGACTAGAGGGAGCGCATGCGAACAGGCGGCAGGAGTCTCACGGGAGATGCAGGGCGTTGGGGCGGAGGGTGCTGGCGGGAGGGGGTGGGTTGTGGGGATGTCGTGAGAAACGAGACTGCTGGAGAAGTGTAGCGGACGGGTCGTCGTTGCATGGGCATCGGCGCTCGCACGAAGCCAAGTCACGTGAGCCGGTCAAAGCGGGCATCTGAGACCGACGCTTTTATTAGTCCAGCCAGGGTTGTTACAGACGCGACGGCCAGGCGAACCAGGCCCAGCAATCCCAGAACGAACCATTGTGTGCCCTGGTGCCCTCATGCCCGCCGCATCCTCGCCGCTATCATCGACTTTGCGCGGGCAGGATGGCTGACCGCATTCCTCGCGCCGCCACGTCCGCCCCAAATGTGCCTGCGCCGGTGTCTGCCCCCGCTCAACCTGATGCGTCAGCCACTGCCAGCGCGCAAAAGGTACAACAACCCAAGCCCGTAGCCTTGCCGTCCAGGTCTGGCCCTAGCTCTATCCTGGTCTCGCCTCGCCAAAAAGGGAACCCCATTCTGAACAGTGTTCGCTCAGTTGCTTGGGAATACTCTGATATTCCAGCTGACTATGTCGTTGGTGCTACAACATGCTGCCTGTTCCTCTCCCTGAAATACCATCGCTTGCATCCAGAATATATTTATAATCGCATTCGCGATCTGAAGGGACAATACAATCTACGTATATTGCTCACCATGGTCGATATCGAAAATCACGAGGAGCCCCTACGCGAGCTGTCCAAGACGTCACTAGTCAATAACGTGACCGTCATGCTGTGCTGGAGTGCACAAGAAGCAGGCCGTTACTTGGAACTGTTCAAGACTTTTGAAAATGCTGCACCTACAAGCATCCGCGCACAGCAGTCCCAAAGCTATTCTGAAAAGATGGTAGAGTTCATCACTGTGCCTCGCAGTGTCAACAAAACGGACGCAGTAGGTTTAGTATCCAATTTTGGAAGCATTCGCACTGCCATAAACGCTGGCCCAGAAGAGATAGGATTGATTGCTGGATGGGGAGAGAAGAAAGTCCAACGCTGGTGTAATGCTGTCAGAGAACCTTTCAGATTGCAAAGAGGAGCACGAGCAGCCGTAAGTCGTGAAGAAACTCGAGCCACTATTTCGAGAGATGCATCTATGGCCGATGGCGAAAATACAATGCCAGCAGAAGCTCAGGACGAGGCTGAGGCTGTTGCACTTGCAAACTTGCTGGAAGCAGAGCAACAAGCCAGTGAGTTAGAGCAAACTGTGCCACCTAAACTCACTGGGCCGGACGCAGATAAGCGACCTGACCATCGCCTAGCGGAGACGGTGACAGGCCACGGGCTCTTGGATGAGAGGCAAGCATCATTGTCTGTAACCGAGACTGCTACATCTAAGCCAGCAAAACGAAAGCAGGCGGAGGAAGAACTGAGTGAGGGTGTAATGGCAGCACTCAGTAAGCTACGCAAGCAGTAGACTGACAAGGACCAATATGTACAACACTGAATGTTTTATGCAATGTATCATGCAACGTACTATAAAGCTAGGGCCTTTTTATGTCGTTTGTCGTTAATCGTTAGCCTTGTCATGTTCTGTGTTTACTATCAACAAGTCGCGCTTGCCGTATTACGGGCCCCCTCTCAGCCTGGTACCCCACACCTAGGCAGACATAAAACCTCTCTCAATACCCCTCCGTCTGTTTACACCATCACCACAACATCCTTCGCCTGCTCCAACGAGCTGCGCGTGTCCTTTCATCATGTTTCTACAACAGTTACCTGTGGAACTTCAGACTGAGATATACAAAAACCTTAACAACACTGCCCTGAAGAACGTACGTTTAGTATCCATAACTCTGACTGACATTGCTACACAATTTCTGTTCTGCAGCGTCGCAGTAGGTGCACGCTACAAGTCACTGGGTGCTTTTAAAAACATCACCCATAGCGGCAGACTTTCAAACTACGTCAGAGAGATTGTCTTCGATGGATCATTGTTTGATCGTGTATATGCACACGACCAGACAGAGTATGATGCTAGCGAACTAGTACCATGCGATCATTTTGAAGCACCATCCAGGGCTAAGTATTGCCGGTCTGTTAACAATTAAAACGACGGGATTGTCGAAGTCACTGACAGTCAACAAGTTGGAGGAGATACAAACAGCTGTATAATGAGCAGGAAGACATGAAAATCAAGGGAGATCTCTTACAAACTGTCTGGGATGCACTAGGTCTAGCGACTAGAGTATCTTCAATCGTGTACTCACCGTACACCCACCTGGTCCCTTCCGAAGTGGAAGAAATGGAGTATCTGGTTCCACCTGGAGTACCTATTATGCCAACCCAAAACACATCCAGGCAAGATACAACAGACCTCAGAGATCACCCGTTTCGTCACCTGCTTGCAGGCATCTTCGTATCAGGATACACAGGCATACGCAAATTGCGGATTGAGGCGCTCAGGCCGATGCATACCGGTACCGAGTTCCATCTGGGCATGCTGGATTTTCCCGAAGAGCTATTTTTCGCAGATGCTGAGCGTCTTTTACCATCTGGTTCAGCGCGTTTCGTGGCAAACATGCGCTTGATTCCAGAAGATACGCATTTCGAAGCAGCAGAACATCTTTTTCAGAACCTGGAAACTTGCGAATTACATTTAACGGGGGCGGAGCCACTTGGAGAGGGCGAAATCAGAGGCGTGAATAATTTGAGGAAACTACTCTTGTCTGCAGAGAAGTTGAAGCACCTTATCCTTCATGTCGCCCGAGCAGGCCAAGATTTCATAGAAGATGCAGAGGACGCAGAGGATGTAGAGAACGCAGAAGACGAAGAAGACGCAGAAGAACCACCCCTCTCCTTCGTCAGTCTTGGCCTCCAGAATACGTGGAAAACCTTGAAGACTTTGAGCTTTGGCGGTATCAACATCAACATGGCCGATATTCTGGATTTCATGCAAAGGCATGAAAGTTCTTTGACATCTGTTTCCATTCAGCGATGCGGATTAGAATCTGGAACGTGGGCCGAGGTTGTCGATCAAGTTTTGATCAGCACAAGAATCACGCATTTTGTTCTCGACTTTGTCGCTGAAAGAACGCTTGCCATGGCAGATGGGAGTATACTGGAAACGAGAGGAATGGAAGAATGGACATATGAAGGTTATCTGGATGTGTCCAACCCAGCAAAGCGCGCTTTCGTGAGAACGACCATTTCATAGGGATATAAGATGCTGACTAGGATAGGTGGACACAAACCCCGAGAACATGTCGGTCTATTCCAGTCGCGAGATCAACCAAACATGTAGGACACAAACTCCGAGAACATGTCGGTCTATTTTAGTCGCGAGATCCACTAAACATGTACAGTATTGTGTATACGCGAGCATGGTGGGATATTGTAAAAGAGGGATTTATGGAAACGGATGGCTTGTTCCGGTAGTGTCCGGAGTATTGGCGGCCAAATTGGTGTGAGGAGGGGGGCGATGATAGGCTCATGGCGCATGCAGACAGCTCAGATGCGTAGGGCTGGCATATGTTTTTCAGGACCCCCTGGTCATTTACTGAAGCTGGGACCGGGTGACGTACCCTAAAGTCACCGTGGCTTTGGGGTCGCATCTGGCCCACTACGCTGGGCTCTATCGACCATAGATGAGATTACCAAATGGGCTTGGACGGTGTATGCCTCTTCCTACGTCACATTAATGCAAAGCAGGCGAGGATCTGGCCGTGTCATATTTGAAGAATTGATAAAGTTGCTTTCACGGACAGGATCAGCACGGCATTCCTGGTCAACCACCCGCTCAGAGGAGGCATATGTACGCCATGCTAATGGAGGGCAGTGTGAGATGGGTACCAGTTTGGCGGGTGATAATACGATGAGGGTGCATACACGAGAGCGACCGTGCCTCGACAGCACGGCTCCATGAGTTTCGGCTCGCCGGTAAGAGATGGAGCTGTTAGCGGTCAAGCATTGGTGGTGAAGTCAAGAGGTTATGAGTGGATGGGTCTCGAGTCCCTGGCACACACCCAGCACTCAGGTAGCTTGACCGGCGGTGCGTTGGCGCCGTCGTGGGTTGCGTTAGCGGCACGCCAGCGGCAGAAGCACGGGCCCGAGCTTAGCGCGGACCAGGATGGCGTTGGAAGAGCCGGGCGCCGTCAACCACTGCGCTGGGTCCGCCTGAGCTTGGCAGCCGGCAGCCTGGGGCAGCACGATTCCCTATTGCGCGACCATCCACCACCACCATCCTGAAAATACGATCGAGCGTTCGTGCCGTTGTCCTCTCTGCAGCCATGTCGCGGCGCTACCCGTGTCCTTTCTACGAATCACTGGCCAGTGCCCTCTTCGGGCTAAACCCCTCCACTTGCGCCCTCCCCGGATACAGTAGTGCGCAACTGCGAAGTTTTACTCCTGCCGGAGCAAATTAACTTTTCCGCTGCCGCCAGCTAGTCATCCGCTCTCATGCATGTTTGGTGGAATGGCCTGCAGCCGTTCTCTACCTGTCCTGCCGTAACCACGCTGCCATCTGTGAGTCAGGATGCTTGAACATGTCAACAACCATGCATGTGTGCGAGATGGATTTCCAAGTAACAGACGTGCATATCATATCCAAAGGAGGCATATGTTTGTTTTCTCCCGATTCGGTTGCTGGTTTGCCGAGCTTGCGTTTTGAAGGGACAGTGATGGACTGCCAACCTTGTCCTCCCTGATTTTATTAAGTGCACGCCCTCGCCCTCAACACTGCCCCCTCTCACCACACACAACCGCAACTTTAGCTACTGGTATCATTTTTCCTCTGGCTTTTTTCATTGTCTATTCAAGTGTGCCTGATAGTAAATACACTCTCCATTGTCTCAACTCATCCATCTTGAGACCTTTCACCCCTACCGCCCTTTTCGCTACACCGACACTGTAATCTAGGCTACAAACTCTGAGCCTCTCATCCGCCACCATGCCATCCAAAGACGCCTCTCGTGAGAAATCTAGCCACTCGCGCCGCACCAAGCACAGCACTACCCATCGCATGTCATCTCAGCACCCTAGTCAAGCCGGGACGAACCGAGACAGTCGAGCTCGAAATCCACGTAGCTCGAGTTCTTCTTCTCGTCCAGATGGCGCTGTATGTGTACTGCGTCTTTGAAAGCAATGTAGTACTCAACTCACATGTGTAGTCGTCTCACCGTCCCAACACATCCCACACCCACCCTTCTCCCTCATACACCACACCAGCACCTCCACAACACACCACCGCTCCCCAAACCCACAGCTACCAAACCCACTCCTCACACCCACCCCGAAACTCCTACCAAAACACACAAAACCCCAGCCAAAACTACAACACCCGCACCACCACTCACCACCACACCAGCCACACCCACCGCCCCTGGGCACGTGACAACCCAGCCCTCCCCACCCTCCTCTCCCACCCAGCCCTGCAGCAGCCCACAGCCTTACTCCCCGGCACCCACCCAGCCCAACACCCCAGCTGGCCCCTAGGCTACTCCAACTTGCAAAACCTCAATCGCGTGCGCCAGCCTACTAGCGCTATGGAGCGCTTTTTTCAGGAAGACGAGCGCGACGGGGCGTTTCATGGTATTGCGGGTGTGGGACCTGAGGATGAGGACGAGGGGAGAGGAGGTGGTGGGTATGGGTATGGGTATGGGCGGTATGAGGGGGGAGATGATGGGGAGGATGGGTATGAGTATGAGGAAGAGGGGGGGTATGATGGATATGATAGTCGCAGTTCGACTGTGTACTAACCTCTCTCACTCACCCTCCTCTTCACCTCAGCCCTTCACATCAGCCCTTCACTTCCCCTCGTCCGAACTGAGTTGAGTTTGAGTTTGAGTTTGAATCGAGTTGTTCTGCCTCTGAACATCCCATCAAACCCGGCTCACACTCAGCCTTTATACCCTTCAACTCCTTCAGCTGCACTCTTCGGAGTAACAAGGCTGAGTTTTTTTCCTTTCTGATTGAGCTTTTTTTCACGCATGAGTGGGTGGGCTTGGGGGCGGTAAGCGCGAGGCTGAAGGCTGTGTTGTGGTTGCGGTGTGAGATTGAGGTGATGATCATGCCGGGTGGGATGCAGGCAGCCACACTTCACATCATTTCGCTTTACAGCGTGTCGGTTGTCGGCTGGGAGTTGTCGGTCATCACGCCTCGGCGAGTTTCTGTTTTGGCAGTTGACTACCTGAGTATACTTTGTCTCGGGGTTTATTCTTTTTGTTTTCATATCTCGTCCCCCTGGTTTGACTTTGGCGCTGGCGTGGGTCTTAGCCGAGGGGTTGATGGGCTTTTCATTGGCGTTGGGTTAGGCGTGGTGTTTTTGTAATGGGAGGGAAGGGTTCGGGGATTATGATGAGATGGAATGGATGAATGCACATATGAAGGGTCACGATTTGGATTGATACCACGGATTTCCTTTTTCCTTTTTTTTTCTATTATTTCTATCTTTGTTTAGGGAGGTGCATAGTGTTACTTTCACTTCACTTTTCTTTAAGTTAATTATGAATATACATGGAGTACATGACTTCTTCTCAGTCAAAAAGATGGAGACAAGTGCAGTGCAGTGCAGTGCAGCTGCGACATGTCCCTGGGAACAATCATCAGCCTGGGTGGCTAGAGTGACACCCCCGCGATTTGCATGCTGCTTCATGCCATGACGTAACGGTGCATGTCCACACTTCATCTCTGGTTCTAGACCGCTAGATCACTATGTATGTCGCCAAAGTTGACAGTTGACTCGACGCAGGTACGTCACGCGTCGCGTCGCGTTGTGGTTCACTCACCCATAATCACATAGTCGCACATTGACCTTTTCTCTTTCATTCACCGGATAGGTACTTGTTGAGCTCGCCGTACTCATTCACCGCGACTATTCACCGGCATGCCGAAAACTACTTCATCATTATTTTTAGTATTTCTGTTCCTATTTTTATTCTTGCCCTTTTGATCATGCTTTCGAGGGAATGCTTTGACTCATACTCATGTTTGCATATGCGTATACGTATACGCATACGCGGTACGCTTGGGGGACTTGGGGTGGGGCGTAAAGGACTAGGTTAGACGAGATGAGATGAGATGATGGAAGCGAGTGAGGTAAGTCGCTGTGCTGTGATGTGATACCTCGGGGTGGATTGGATTGTGTTGTGCCGTGTGTTGTGAATCATGCTCAACTAGTGTGGAAGTGAAAGTGGGAGTGCAACGAAAGTGGGGGTGTAATTTGGAGGACAATCGTGAGGACAGCTGAAGGGTGAAGCTTAGTGTGAAGTCCCCCGGGTAAATCATCATGTAGTGTAGAGCTGCGATGTGGTGTCGTGTGAATCATATTGAAACATGATCAATCACCGTGCCAGCGTAATTTGGAAGGACGATAAGTGGATGTCGGACGCAAGCTGAATGCTGCGTTTTTGTCCTTCAAGAAGGGTGCGACGGGGCGGATAAGGCTGGGACGATGCTGGACGAGTGGGATGTGCCCTGTTTCGAGAGGGGCACGGCGGGAGCTGGGATCGCGATGAACGATCTAGTGTGCTGTGTAAGAGCCCTGTTTACGCATGGTTTCATGGCGTAACCATCAGTGGATGGCATGCAGGAGTCTAGATGCTGTGTGGAGGAAGTGAGGCTGTCGATCGCAAGGTCTAGATTTCGCGACCTTTTTTTCAGAATAGTGATCCTTGCCCTGCCATCTCGAGAGGGTGACTAAGCCATTATTATGAGGCTCTGCTATGTCTTGGCATATTCCATTCTGGTCTTGGAGTGTGAAAGCGGGAGGCCTGCCACTATTCGGGCGTTAGTCCTCTCGCTTGCTCTGGTCATGCGACGTGTTGACGAGTCAGTGAATACAATGTCGATCTGGCTTGACGTTGGGCTGGCACTGGAAATTCAGGCGGGTTAACGTTAAGGTTTGCGTGCTGGTCTTACATGAGGAGGAATTGTAGTGCAGGGAGGAAGTGATCAGCACAAAGAGCTCGTGTGACTGGACAGAAGGACACGTGCAGTTATCAGAGCATCTCATTTGCCCATATGGAGCTCGATCTGGATATGGAATCCTCAAGATAAGCATAAAGTTCACGTGCTGCGGCTCTGCTTTGCAGTCATTGCGCCATTTGGTTGTCAGCTGTCATCCGAGCCGGGATTAGTCGGGTGAAAGATGAAACGGGCCAGTGAACATCTCCACCTGATCAAGCTGACTTGGCCGATTATCCAGAAGAATGTGAGGATTGTCAGGATCGCGGTCATCACGGCCGTCCGACTCCGTCGTGGTTGTGATAAGAGTCGGTGTCGGAAGACGGCGCCTACGGCCCGGGCCCATCGTGCCATCATAGTTAAGTGGGTAACTATGTGGGGCATCTCAGTCTTGGCGCTGGCCAATGCTTCAACTACCAACCACTGCAGCCAGCCCTCAACTTGGAAGTTTCCGCGAGCTATAATCTATGTAAAAGCCGGAGGACCTGGGTGAAACATGAATCAAAAACCAATCGCTAAAATGTCTTTTCAAGGCGATAATTCCACCTGCAGACACGCCACCTGCAGGCAAGTGCTTAGGCAAGTCCTTCGACAAGGCACCATGCAGCAGAAAAATGTTGGGCAGCAGGAAGAGTCGGGGTAACAGCAGGCTTGATTTGAAGCTAGGCAACACGCACGAAATATTGCGGACTTTGGTTCCTTGCAGTAGCTGGGATGAGGCTCGAGATCGACAGCCGCATAAGTCGCTCAATCAAGT
This sequence comes from Shiraia sp. slf14, assembly GCA_000498155.1. Taxonomy (NCBI): domain Eukaryota; kingdom Fungi; phylum Ascomycota; class Dothideomycetes; order Pleosporales; family Shiraiaceae; genus Shiraia; species Shiraia sp. slf14. The sequence goes on from AXZN01000024.1 coordinate 622,049, forward strand.
GATCCGAGCCCAGCAGACAGGTCTCACAAAAATTGCGTAGGTTTTTGACAGCTTATCCAAGATGGCAATCCCCGAGACAACAGTCACAGCAGTGGCCCGTGAGTGCAAGGCTTTGATTCACCGGCACTCAATGACCTCAAGCCTCGGTCCATTGGCATAGCCACTGGCACATCATGCTCTGTAATTTGGAGTCTGCCTCACCTGAATCTGCCTTGCTACAGCCTCATGATTCTTGACATTGTGGCCATCAGTGGCTTATCGGAGAGAAACACTCGGGGGTCCAAATTGTAGGCAGTGCTTGAGTTGAGTATAAGGTAAAGCTATGCCTCAAGATGGAATTGAAAGGTTCGGCATTTCAAAGTCATAACGGATATGTCAACACTTTGCCGCCCGAAATTCGCAAAACTTGCTGTTCTCTGCCAAGGCGCACAAAGCGATCATTCCTAATTTCCAGACGAAAGCAACGTAATCGATGTTTATTCCTCCCAACCCTCGAACCCTCGAAATCTTGATCTATTGGTACCGTCAAAATGTTTCGTTGGCTGATCCCAGCTCGGACGCCTGTCGATTCTAGCTGCCTTACCCAAGCTGCATGCTTGCCTCATTTTGGCAGGACGCCAGATTTACCCCAGCATCGGTCACGAAAATGGTCGCCGTCGTTTCTGACACGGTGCGGCGTTCTACGATAGTATCACCACAAGATCGGCCATCTCGACTGCCAAATTGGGATGGTTTTCAGCATGCGTATGGCCAATCATACGACTTTTGCCGACCATCCAAGCAATAAAAAAACCTAGCGAAGCCCAAATTCCTCCCAGTCCTCCTGGCAATGGCATTTGAACAGATATGCAAAGCGATCTAGAATCACCCGCCGCATGCACCAATAATTTTCCCAAAGCAGAGAGCGAGTCAGGTTTTTATGTGGGGAAACGTCGAACGTACTGCCGTTTTTGATCGAAACGCCCGTCACAATACTCTCCACGCAACCTTAAACAAACGTTTGCCTTTTTGCCTTGTACTTTCAGGCGGCTTGACTGATGCCCTAGTCTTGTGTGAAACAGACTTGGTATTGAAGCGATCATGTGCCACAGGAGGGCACCAAAGGGCGTTACAAAGCAAGGTTTATACTGGCTGGCCAGTCTACGCTTCGTAATTACCCTATGCACCGTAGGCATAGTCCTCTCGAGGACTATTTATTGAAATCGACAATGACGCGTGGCAATTGTATGGGGAAGAGCTTAGATAAGGTCCTCCGTCGCCGTCTCCGCCGCCGCCGCAATGTATCTCGAGTATTTGGGTGCTGGTTCCCCCATAGTGGCAACATGCATCTCCTTTTAGAAGCGCGAAAGTATGCGATAGTGTGAGTGAGTTGGATCTTGTTTCATCCCCTCATAGGCTTTGATGACAGATACTGACATCCACTAGAATAACATCACTCACAGACGGTGACAGACACGGAGAACTATCATCAGACAGCTTAGGGGTCGCTGATTCAACATCTCGCTCGCTAGCAAGAATACTGAGAAGGAAACCAAGACTCCGGTTCGGCCGCTTTCGCATCTATTACGAGCGCAGAGACGCGAAGAAGGAAGTGAGCAAGGACACGTTCTACTGTTCAAACTTTCAAAGGCACTGTGAAGCATTGGAACTACCAGCAGACCGGCCTCCAGTTGAATTGTGTACGACTGAATTGCATCGAACTGAGTCTCTTCGGACTGAAGGGCGCCAAACTTCATTCCCTCCCCAAGAATTGCCAGGATCAATTCCAGAAGATCTTCCCAAATATCCCAGTGCCCTCAAAGTCGAAACTGTGGAAAAGTCTTCACAAAGTGAAGATCTTCAACATCAATCACCTTTATTGCTGCCGACAAACGCTACTGACCTGAGGCCGATCTATTCACTGATTCAGCAAGTATTCACTCACCTCAACTTCTTGAGACGCAGGATGGAATCGCAGCAGTCTTCTGACCCAAGGCACGCTTATCAACGCCCACAACATAGCGTATCTCCAGTATCGCCCGTTACACACGACAACTACGCTCTCTCCGCTCTCATGACACCATCTCAAATAAGCCCTATCAACGATCCGATGCCACTTTATCAAGCATATTCGCATCCACCGGGGTATTTTCCTGCCCAAACTTATGCCCAAATGGCATTTCCTAATAATCCATTCTACGCAGCGCCCCCAGGTTCATACACTGACCCGTCAATTGCCCCTTCCACCGGATCTGCACCGATGCTGAATCGCGACCTATACTATGATCGAGCTACGCAATACCATCCGGAAACCTCAATGACAACAGTCTCACCACCATTGGATCAAAATAATGAGCAATCTTTCTTTCCCCAAGCTTCTGATGCAGACAATACGGCATGGGAGGGATTGGGCGGCCAATCATCGAACAGAGTTACATGGAACTATCCTACCCAATCAGGTCCATTGCCTACTCCTGAATTGAACGCAATTGGTAGCCAGATGGAAGAGCAGAGCCCACCGCCCTATCAGAGCGAACCTTACTTTGAGCAAAACCACTTTGCAGTGGCGCAGTCGCAGAGCCACAGCTTTCCAACGAACCAAGTACACGAACTGGATGGTGCGCCACCACCCAAGGAGTTTCCCGACGAGCAATGTTTCTGTGGAGCTATATACACCGGAAAGTGAGTTGGCTTCGCCCATGACACCATGCGACTGAGGTTAACATTATTACTAGATATGGCAGGGGCAATCTTGCGCGCCACATGCGCCAGAAACACGATGTAAATGCCTCCACTAGCAACACAACTTGCTCTGTTTGTTATCAAACATTTCAGCGTACAGATGCGAAACGCAAACATGAATATAACCTTCACCGCGTCGAGTCTTCAAGGCCAAACAAGCGGCCAAAGAAGGGAGATGCATAAGCCACTTGTGAATCGGCCGGCTAAGACAATCCAGTCCAGCGTCAGGCCTGAAGCCGGAACTTCTCCTACGTCTTTTCCCCCATTTGATGAACCTAAGCACGTGGTCGTGCCTCTAATTTTAAGACGCAAGGCGTCGTATTTCTTGTATATACTTTTCCTTACTTTTTCTTTACGATGTAATGACCATTCGATTCGCAGGCGGACACCAAAGCAACAAACATGGCAGATGATACCGAAGGAACTAATGAATGCCATCATAATGACATCGCATTTTCTCCATGCACTCCCCTAAATCCGATCCTCTTCGTATATGTATGCATGCACGCATGTTCCTTCCCACACTGCATGTGGCCTTGTGATCCCATGCCTAAATTTATCTCGCGTTCCTCGCGTTCCGCGTCTACACCGTCCCGTCTTACATCCGACGTCCGTATTGGGAAAGCCCAGCAGAGCATTTGTGATTCGTCGCCTTTTTTCCAGGGCGAGTGTTTCCTTGATGCACGGCGCTAGGCTGCCGTGGGCTGGCTGCGGGGAGGGCTGCATGGTGAGTTATTTATGTGCATGGAGGGTTGGACACGTGGAAGCGGGTCTGAATGCCTTTCTTGGTAAGGTGAGTAGAGGATGTATGATTAGGTGGGTATTGAGTGCTGATGTTGGAGTACAGGGTTTAGGAGGGAGGTCTGGGGGTTGGGGGTTGGTGTAAGCATAGCTTTAAGGTTTGGGTAGGGCTGCATGGATGTTGGTTGGGCTTGAATAGAGTTGTAGGCTGGAGTTGGCTTAGATTCGTTTGTGGTGTGGGCTTCGTGGAAGAAGTGTCCTTGAGTAATTCTACTGACTTCCATAATTATCTTGGTGCTTATGCTGATAAGACCGTACATCTCACATTGCTTGAAGCTAATTCTCATTTTAAGTGTATGCAGGAGTTATACTAAAATCTTTACATTCTTTCTCTCATATTATTTGATGGAAGATAACTTGAGAATTCATGGTGAGGGCAAGTTGGTGGGATGACTAAATGAGCCGGTGAAAGCGTTTCTTCCTCAATGTCATCTTGCGACCTGCCTGACAACACCTTACAAGCCTGATTGCATTAACTTGGCAGCATCTCGCCATTTTTCATTGCATCCATATCCCGTTTCCATTGCTCTTTAACCTCTTCGAGTAGCCCTGGTGTTTTCAATACATCTACCGCTGTTCCTGCGAGAGCCTTGCCTACTCTGAGTGCTCTCTCGAAAGCCTCTTTAGTTCCCGATGCTTTCTCAAAGTCTGGGCTATGTGGCTGGCCTTCCAGTACACCAGGAGGTATTGCAAAACTGGCATTAACACTTGGCATAGCATAACTGATATTCCCTTGGTCCGTGCTTGCTTTGACCCATGTGAATCGATCTGCAGGTGGGATTCTAGGATCGGGAGGGCCCGGTAGCGAGTTCCAGTATTTCGTGTACGAGGCTGCGAGGACACGATTTGGGACGTGGTCGGCATACCCATCGATCAGCCTCATCTCTAACCGGGCGCCAGTGGCTTCGGCACCTGCACGAAAGCAAGCGCTTACTTTCTGCTTAAGTTCGTCGAGTCGGCTTGAAGTGTTCGCACGCATCACACAGACGCCGGCGGCGTAGTCATGAATGATGTTTGGCGCCGATCCTCCATTTGTGATTGATATTCCAATAACATCGCTGGGCATTGTCTGCTGTCGTAAGGTTGACACAGCATTGTATGCAATCACTAGTGCGTCGAGTGCGTTGATACCGAGCCACGGGCTTTTGGCAGCATGTGCTGCCCGTCCATGATACTCAACCTCAAAGCGGGCGAAAGCAGTCGTGCGTACGAGAGGGCTGTTATTTAAGATACCCGGATGAGAGATTAGTGAGATATCGACACCTTTATATGCGCCCGCTTTCAGTAATTGAATCTTGCCACCTCCGGTACCCTCTTCCCCTGGAGTTCCAAATATAATTACTTTCCCAGGAAGGTTGTTCCGTTTCATCATGTCAGCTGTTGCAAGACCAGCAGCGAGCGAAACTGTTGCGATAAGATTATGGCCACAGGCATGGCCTAAACCTGGCAATGCATCTGCAAGCTGTCAGAAGCATGGAATATCAGGGCTCAATTATTGAGAAACCATACCCATCTCGGCATTAAAGGATACAACTGGCCCTTTTCTGCCACTATCGGACACTGCTACCCATGCTGTTTCTAATCCGTAGGCTGAGGAAGTCACTTGCCAACCATTCTGTGAGCGCATAAAGGTTGTGAGGGCATCGTGTGTTTTATGTTCTTTAAACGCTAACTCAGGATGTTCATGAATGTAGCAATTCAAGCGCCAAAGCTGCTCGGAGAGACCCTCGATAAATTTAGCAATGGCTGAGAAGTCAACATCGTGAGATGCATCTTCAGGTAAGTTTTCCATAATTTCTCGTCTTTCAACGAACACATATTCATCGTCTTTCATCTTTCTTTTTGTCGACTGTGTAAATTAACTGTATTGACTTTGAGCTAATTCCATGTGACTTGACCGGCGGAATCAAGGTTCTGGCAGGTGTTTGTGACACCCCACATAAGTACTAAAGGTGGTGGGGATCATCCAGTAATGCTTGTCACTCGTTTTGGATAAATGCCTGCCAAGGAGGCGTAATTCTCCGCATTGTCGGGTAGATCCCCTGGCGTCGTTAGTGTACGCCACCTGCCTAATTCCACAAGTATGGAGCTAGTTACAGTGCTCTAATAAGCTTAGTAGACGACTCTACTTTAGATCGAAATCACTGGTAATCCCATTACGTCTTCGACGCAACTTCCCTTCAAGCTCAAATTGGGGTCTTCGGTAAAAGATTGAAAGTTCTGAACTTGACTCTAGCAGACCTTCAATATGACCCGACAACATCATGTGAAGACAAAATTGAACTATTGGGCCGATCCAGGCGACGGTTCACGTCCAACTCCAATATTCATCGGAAAAGGAAGGATCACGAATGAGCGACCACACCTCGCCCACGACTTTCTCATAACTGACATCACCGGACAAGAAGACCAATATCTACTCGATAATTGTGGGTTCCAATATTGCCGACATGAGAGCAGCGAGAAAGACTTTACGAATGAACAAGAAATCCGAACTTCTTACTACAAAGAATGCGAAGAACTCATGAAACATGTCACTGGAGCTCAGCATGTCCATGTCTTCAATCATAAAGTTCGACGCGGGCCTACCCAGTGGCACCATCTTGGCCTGAAGAACCTCGCAAATCGTGGACCAGTAACAAAAACGCATGTCGACCAGTCATACACTGGAGCGGAGTTGAGGTTGAGGTGGGAGTTTCCTCAACAAGCAGATGATTTGGTCAAGAGGAGGTACCAAATCATCAATATATGGCGGCCCATCGAGACTATCTACAAGGATCCCATCGCGGTTGCTGATGCAAACTCGATTCCAGATGAAGACCTGTTTGGTGCTGATATGACTGAAGATAATTTCAAGGGTGAATCTTGGGTCCTTCGACACAACCCAACCCACAGATGGTACTACAAGGCGAAAATGACGCCGCAAGATGTACTCCTCATCAAGTGCTTCGACTCGGACAAGAATGTTCCGCGGAGAGCGCCACACTCGGCATTCGAAGACCCTGCGTATCTCGATAAGCAATCGCGGCAAAGCATAGAGGTCAGGTGCATAGCACTCTACGATTCCTAGATATGATTTGAATTAAGAAGATTCGGCAGTATCTCCGAACCCACAAGTAGTGTAATCCATACCAAGACCGATCAAGACCCTAACCCTGCAGGCCACGCCATCTTGTAAAGCACAACCTCCTCGTCTAATACAGATTTGATATCTGCCGACGAGAATTGAGCCCGCGATAGTGGTAGAAGTAGGTGATCCCTGCCAACAGCAGACGTGGGGAGCGGGGAAGCCGAACACAAGCCGAACACAACTTGTAGCGGAACTGTGCTAATTGGGTAGGAGAAAGTCGAATATGGCTCAGCCAAGAGTTTTGCGTTATCTTTCCTAAACATGAGTTAATCAATGACGACTATCGGGTTAGCTAGGAATTATAGTCATGTGGGTGGCTGTCGTGGGGTGTGGAAAGGATAGTGGGTACTACCAAGTATAAAGTCTCTATAATGTAAAGATCGGAGATTTTCAAGCAAGAGGCTCTTCGATAGAGAGAACTCATACTGGAAAGAAAGTTATTTTTATTACCTTAGATAAACCTCCAACACTTCGAAACCATGGCGCCAGTGATCGATCCCCCCCAAACCGTCGAATGGCAAGGCAAGAAGGTCCCAGTCTGGCCCATGCAAACCATCGACTATGGCCTACTACTATCCCAAGACCCTGCAGAAGTCGACAAAGTCCTCAAAGCCTGCCTTGAAGAAGGCTACTTCTACCTCGACCTCAAGAACATCGACGGCCGCAGGATGCTCGACGACGCAGACACCACCTTAGACCTCATGCACCGCTTCTTCGAATCCCCCATCGAAGCTAAAAACGAATTCGGCCTCATCTCCTCTCACCTGGGCTACGAGCCTGTGGGAAGCCGGACCGGCGCTTTCGGCGCAGGCACAAAGGACGGGTATGAAATGCTCAAAGTCTCACGCGACGAGATCCAAAGAGGTAGCCCCAAGGTCCCCACCGTGATCAAGAACAACGGAGACTTGCGAATCCTTGAGAATGCAATTGGAAGCTGCAACACGATCACCAAAGTCATTCTGTCTGCGCTGTCAACGGGCATGGGTTTAACAGGAGCTTCGCGCTTCGAGAACTCGCATAGAAATGATAAGCCGTCTACAACCACTGTACGTCTCTCTCTTCTCATCCTGCCTTCACTCTCACATCCCATCAACATACATTACACCACCCTCTTTAAAAGTAAAAAAATGTTAACACCCCCCACCCCAGCTCTCAATGATGCACTACCTCCCCACCACCACCACCGGCCCCACCAACACCGGCCACCAAAAGCACACCGACATCTCCTCCCTCACCCTCCTCTTCTCCTCGCAATGGGGCCTTCAAATCCGCCCCCCGGGAACCTGCGGCGCCCGAGAAATGGGTTTCGTCGCGCCTAAACCTGGTTGCGCTTTCGTCCACGTCGGCGACTCGCTGCGCTTCGCCAGCGGGATGAAAATGCAATCGTGCATCCACCGCGTGGTGCCCTTCAACCCGGACGAGCACCGGTATTCGATTGCGTATTTCTTGCGCGCCGAGGACGATACGATGTTTGTGGATAGTGAGGGCAGGTATGTTACGGCGGGGCAGTGGCATGATGAGAAGTTTAAGGCGTTTACGGATCCGTGGCAGTGGCAGGCGATGGCGCCGAAGAGTATGATTTTGGGCGGGATGGTGGAGGCGGGGGAGGATGATCCCGTGGAGAAGAGGGAGGTGGTGGAGATGAAGGGGGAGGAGAAGGTTGGGGTTAGGGAGGGGGTGAAGGAGGTTGTTGTTGGGGCTTGAGTGAGTTGGAGTTTTATGGAAGGATTTACTATGCAGGTATTCAATCGCTTGGAAATGAAAAGAATTCAAATCTACTAATTGGGTCGAATTCCTCTTTTCGTGAATTGAGCTATCACGATCACACAGCCATGTTGTCTTCGTTGTTTGCTATGGGATTTCAAACAGTTCATCTGCCGAACATGAATAATACCGAGACCATGTCGTGACATACCCAATATCTATGATGTGGGGACGCACTCACTTAACCGCAGAACGATTGAGTATCCAATTGATACCCATGCAGAAATAGCAAACTAATATTAACATATGTAGCGCGACATGGAGGTGGAATAATCGCCACAGGCACAGTCAGGACACGGGATAATCGCAGCGAGGACTCTTGTCGGGGTATACTTCAACACGGAATGTACATAACATGGTTTGATAGTATGCTCTGCTACATACACGTAGTATAGCTCTGCATCATGCCGTCACTCCCCAATTTCAACAAGTAAACAGTACAAAGTACGATGGGGTATAACCTATATTCTCCAAATTCCAGTCAAACCGGACACAAATCTTCCTCCATACTCATCCTTATAATCAAGGGGCTAGCTCGGTTCCGAGGATTGATGGAGGAAGAAACCACCGTAACGCCAACACGCTATGCATACAATCAAATCAAAGACCTGCAACTCAGAGCCGGTTGATGCCCATTCTGGGACCAAAGTCTCCTCTATTGTACCTGCCTAGGTCGTAACCCGCTTTCTTGAACCTCTTCATCTCCCAGTCTCTCTTCTTCTCAAAGTCCTTGTCTGCCATTCTCTTGCGGACTGCTAACTTGGCGATGCCCTCGTCGAGCGAGTCCTCTTCATGAAGAGTCTGAGCGTCTTCCCATGAATATGAGAATTCTTTGAGAAGCGGGTGGGTCTGGTTGTTTGGCTGGATGGCAGAGAATGGGTTGGCGTGGGAGAACTTTAAGAGTTCAGGCGTGTCGGTTGTGGTTGCGGCTGCTCCAGCAAGGGGATTGGATGGTGGGAGGCGGAGATTGAATGAAGTAGACGGCTGAGGAGCGCGCTTTGGTGGAATCGTGATGAATGGATCCGAATTGTCATGATTTTCTTTTTCTTCCGAATTGACTTGAGCGGGCTCATCAGGATAGATGCGATTGGGGGGTGTATCGAGTTGCATGCGATCTTCAATTCCTTTGATCCCAAATATGTTGGTTGCACGCGAGGCTGTTGACTTGGACGTTTGTTCAGGCCCGGGGATCCAGTCACTGTCTGGGTCACTCTCTGGCTCTTGTGTTTCCCCTCTTCGCCGAGTGTTTTCTTCATCTTCTGACGCCAGGCGTTGGGCGGCAATCGGTCCGGCCTTGACGGGCTCCTTGCCCTTGCTCTTACTTTGAACAGGAGATACCTTCCCCGGCTGGACTGGCTCTGCCACCAAGGGTATATCTTCACCGCGCATTTGCGCTTCCTTGACCTCGTTCGCGATGTCAGCTGGGACTGCAGCATGAATTTCCGTCATCAACTTGGCGCGCCGACAGAAGCCGTCCCAATCTTCGCTTGCCAATTTTCCAGCAGCTTCATTTAGTGCACTGGCAGGGTTTGGCTGGATCAAGAGACAGCTGATGGTGACAAGGACGTCTCGAAGCTTAAGTGTACTGCTCCAATCCCTCTTCAGAGTTTCCACACAGACAGCGCCGGTTGCTTCATCAATGTTTGGGTGCCATAGCCGCGTACGGAATTGTGCTGTCGGTGGTGCAGTGGGGTATGTAGCCGGGATATCGAGGTGTAGGCGCCAGACACCACCAGCGTATGGAGTGCCTACTGGACCAGCAAGAAGGATATCAAGGCTGGTCAGGTCTGAAGAGTCGGCTGAGGGAGGGAACAGATAGTTTGGAGGGAGACCGGCAGTGTGCAACGAGCCATGATCTGCTGCGAGGCGGCGAAGCGATTTTGAATTCTGTCGTCTTTGTTAGGCAATTGGCTTATTGGAACGCGAACACACGCGTCGAGCAGTTGGAGGCGCAAGCTGACCATGATTTTAAAAACCGAACTTCATAGAAACAAAAGGCGCAGAAGCTGTCAGGAAGGATAGGCGATTCTTGCAGGAGTGTAGTCAAGAGACCAAGCCTGCGGTGGCATGGGAGAGATCGAAGGTGGAGGCTTTCTTTGGCCTGCTGCCATCACAAAGGCGCAACGGATGCGGGTTGCTCTTGCCCCACTTGTCGTTCGCGCTTAGCCCCTAGCGCGTGCGTCTCGCGAAACAGGCAAGGGTCCATCACCATTTGGACCCTTTTGGGAACACCACACCTGTCCCATTAAGGACTCGATATTTGGAAACATGGAATAAGCTTTGGACAATCCAATGCATCCCAGAGCTTGTACCAATCGCGCTACTCAGAAATTCAGTCTTCTTTTGACTACTAACATCGCTGAGCCTGCATAGTTTCTTATATGCAAATCCTCAGGCCTATCCTATTGCAACGTGCTCACAGGTTGATGCCACCGATCCATTAACGCCGCGCTTTGATTTACCGTCTTGATCTTATTATTACAATACGTCCATCTCCTCTGCCTCGACGAATGGGAACTGCCCACTTTCAATCGCTGCTACACGGTCCAACTCTGCCTGGTACTCCTTCCGTAGGCTATCTAGCGTGATGATCTGCCTCTTAAGCAGCTTCTTGCCCTGGCCTATGCCCCATTGAGGTGGCCCGCTGCCATCGATTCTCTGCTCGGCAAGGATATACCGATCTTCTTCGCTGACAGATTCTAATGCATTGATAATCATAAGGTAACATTGTGTTAGCGACTCGTCGGCTGGGTCGTGATGCTTCGATGATGTTGACTTGAGCCTTTGCAAGCGCTCGTAGAGAATGGATGCAGCACCTCGGAAGTTGTTCCGCGAGATGCGGAATGCGTACAGAATTTGGTGATACGGCGGGCCCGAGGCTAAGTTGAGTGTCTTTTGGCATAGCGAGGAGAGAATCGAGTCTACTTCTTCTGTCAAGCCAACAAGTGGTAATTTGAGAAACTGTGCAACTAGCTGCTGCGACACCATGGATGTGATGAGAGTTTGGAGGGACGAGTGTTTTCTACATCTCAAGTCAGCTTAGAATGGCTTCAGCTAAAGTGTTCAACTCACAACGCGGTATCGCTGTGCCTTGCCATGGCAGTGTATGCTGCGTCAAACCTGGAAGTTTGTATTGAAGCAGTGAACAGTCGTTGCAAGAGCTCTGTCTTCAATCCTTGATCTTGTTGCCCAGTCAAACATCTCAAACCCAATCCTGCAAATTCTGCAACGTAGGAATAGGCTTTGGCTTTCTCGAAAAGGCCGACAATGTGACTATAATAGCTCGCGAGGCCTTCAGAGAACAAGTTTCGTTCAGTCTCTCCCACCAAATTTGCAGTATCGGAATCATCGACATTGAAATGTCCCAGAGCTAGAGAAGTTAGTCCATGAACTCAGACTAAAACATTCGGTGAACTTACCAAGATTGTATGCGGCTTTTTGAAAGCATACAGACGCAAGCGCAGTCTCGCCAAGAGCAATATGCATGTGACCCTTTAGGTACGCTGCCCAATTTCCCTCTGGTAAGAACTTGGAGAAGTCAAGCGCCAGATCATACTCCTTCTGCACCAACAGTATGCCCATCGTATCTTCTACGAAGGAGGTATAGCTGTCTTTGAATGCCAACCTTATCCACGCTCGGCTCCAGTACGTGAGCAGATCTGTTTTGGGATTCTTCGGCAGCTGTAGGTCAAAAGCACGCTGTCCATAAATGCCTTCCAAGACAGTTTGAGTGAATGGAAGCTTTTTGCTGAGTTTCAACGATCCGCTCAGCGTTCTGTTGAGTACTATTGACGCAGGCCCTGTGTGGCTCTGATGAGCCCACACAGTGCTGGCCAGCCACGAAACTGTCATACAGTCCTTGTAGTGACTAACAAGCTCAACAAAGACCTTGGAAGCATCAAAATCGTCAGGTGTCTCTCCCTCTAACTCAACAAACATGAATAGCACCAAGACTAAAAGATCCAGGAGCATGTTATGATCGGCTTCCAACGTTTCTTGTGACACCTGAAGTAGAGCATCCAATCCAAAACGAGCAATCTGCTTTCGCGCGATGAAATGGCCATCTTCTTCGAGTACTATAGTTTGAAGTGCTCGCAAGAAAGTTTCGGTGGTCAAATCCTTTACTTCCATTCCAAGCTCTTCTACCAAAAGCGATAAATCTTCGTCCGAGACGTGTTGTAATAACTCGCTGTGACTCTCCACCCACTCCATTCGATCAACAATCGTAAGAGATCGGCTTTGGAGCAGATCCAGTTCGATTTGACGTTCCACCTCTTCTTGCACAAATACTGGTAATCTGCGTCGAAATGAAGCTGCAGCGTTGAGCAGTCGCGCCATACTTCGTACGTCAGGTTTTCCTAAAGGCTTCTGTAACGGCACGGGCAGTTGTTGAGAAGATGATAGTGTTCCAGCATTGAGAGTTGACAACTCAGCTTCGGTACAATCGCGGATCGCAGAAAGGTGATCGCTCAACACAAGCCATGGCATATTACCATTTCGGTCGTATGCCAAAGATAATGACTCTCCTCTTCGTTTATGCAAGTCCTTCACCAGACCATAGAAAGCTTGCCATTGTGCAGCAGTTGCAGCATCGAACGTGTCCATGTCAGTCGCCCCCTTCTGCGAAGCTCCAGCAAGCGCGGTAATCGTAGCACAAAGACGCTCTTTAAGGGACCCTCGATTTAGCGATCTGGTCGGTTTTGTCCGCTCCAGTCCTTTCTTGAAAATGTGCAAAGCCGTCTCCAGTGTTGCAACTGTGAAACGGCCGGGGTAGAACAGGAAGTCGAGCCATTGCTGGAAAAGATCCACGTCGCCTTGCATTGCATCAATATCTTGTTCACTTGGATTCGCTGGATTGTTCTTCAGATTTTCCACAGCAAGCGGCCCAGAGTCTACAGTCACCCAATTGTGTTTCCAAACCGCAGACAGTGTATCTGGATCGTCACTAGGATCGAACTTAAGGGAGTACACCCTGCTGCTCGGCCCCGATCTCGCTCGTATCCACATCTCAGATCCTCTCCACCCAGCAGGTCCTAGTATGAAGTGGAACTCTTCCAATGTCCACACGGTTGTGTTCATAAGCTCATCGATAGGAGGGGTAAGATCAGCATCAGGACAAATGTTGTAAAACCCATCATTCGGCTCTTCTGCATTTCGGACACCCCAGAACATGAATTGGTGTTGTTTCGGGGAGTATGTGATGACATGGTACTCTGCGCCTCCGAGGCCCACAGTTTGGCCTGTCACAATCGCCATCAGAGCTGACTGTGATGGTCCGATGTAATAAGAACTACCATTTTTCTCCAACGCTTGACTTTGTTGCCCTAAAAGATCCATATGGGCGCCTAGCTTCCCAGATGAGACATTCCATGCTCTGATGGTATGATCTAAACAAACAGACAGTATGTGTTGCTTGTCCGGAGATAGGGCGATAGCTGCCGCAGCCGAGACAGACAAATCTGTGTCTTCGTATCGAACAGTTGGCTGCGCTTTCCATGATAACAGTCCACGAACCGACCAATTGCTTTGCTGGTACCGCGATCCGTCCCAGGTCTTCTGGTCCTTGTCCCATTGTAGACGGCATATCGCGCCATCATCCAACGCTACGAGCAGCTCGTCCACGTTGACTGCCACAAGTCTATACGGTATGCGCCCGCTGAAGAGTGGTGGTTCTGACTTCTTGCACCATGTCTCCACCTCTTGCTCTGATGCTGTAGGATTGGCGAAGAAGTCGCGATGAATTGTGAGGACGTAGAGATCGTTGGAGGTGGTGATAGCAAATACGGTTAGGGCATCGCGATCCGTAGGTTCGGCGAATGCTACGCAAGTGGGTCGAATTGGAGACGGGAATTGGAACAGGAGGGTCAAATTTGCTTCGAATCGGTCGCCTGAGTCGTGATCAAGGTCGGTTGCTTGTATCTCCAGCATCTTCCTATTGTCCAGCACGCGCCAAAGAAAGCTTCGCGGGTAAGCATGGTGCTGTCGAAAGTGCATGGATCCTTCTGTAGCCAGGTGTCGCCGTTTGAAAGCATCCTCGTCTTGATCTACATATTGCTCTTGGATAACTGTGCGTTTTGGAGTTGGACGGGAGCCGAATGTGCTAAGAGAGTTGCCAGGCAATGTGAATGCGATTGTTGACCCAGGGAACGCAGGCTCGACGTTCAAACGCGCCTCTTTATAGAGGCATACGCCTCCACTCTTGACCATCCTGCTCGCATGCGACTCAGTGTTGAAGGAGGGTAAGGGGGTGGTCGGGGAAGAGAAGCTGTGTATGGCGCGTTTGGGTTTGCGGCAGTGATTGCGGAGCTGGAGCTCACAAAAACAGCCATGCGCCCTGGACAATGCGAGAGCTCGCACAGACCACCTCTGTCTCTGCGCGCGCCCATACTCATGCTCCGAGTCATGATTGAACATTTCGATGGCTTCGCAATTTCGAAGTGATCAGGACAGAAATGCTATTACGGATATCTACAAAAAAGGCATTTAACATCATAATCGTCACCGAGCACCCACAACTCCGCGCATGCAAATACAGTTCTACCACCCAGCATGTCCTTTCCTCTAGCTCATAATTGCAAACATCATCTATTATTTCGCTCTTCCAGATCCTTCTCCTTGGGATCGCCAATGCCGTCCTCGTTGATTGCAAAGAGACAGTCACTCTCTGGTAAACACGGGCTGTCATAGATCTTACATACTCGCGTCTCTCCCCGTCCTTTCCTTAAACTAAGGCGAGTAGTACTGGCGTGTGCAATAATGTTACCTCCAATGGGCTTTTTAGGATCTGGATTGAACATGGCGCTCGGCCCACCGTCGACTTGTGCGACGACCTGGTTGGTGATAATGACGGCTATGCCAAACTCATCCGCCAGTCGCTGCAGCGTGCGCATAAACTTAGCCAGGTGTGTCTGTCGGCTCGACAGCTCTCCACGACCTGCGAAGTCGGTTCGATATAAAGATGTTGCTGAATCAACGATCAGGAGCGAGAATCGCGTTTCAGTCATCATTTGCGCGGCTTGGTTGAGCAACTCCAACTGATGGTCAGAATTGTATGCGCGCGCGTATGCAACATTGTCCAACACTTCTTCGCCCGACAAGCCAAAGCGATTGGCAACGGCAAGACATCGAACCGGTCGAAAAGTGCCCTCAGTGTCGATATACAGGCACTTGCCCTCGCCACCGCCCATATCAAACGGAAGCTGACATGTCACAGCAAGTGTGTGGCAAATTTGACTCTTTCCAGTTCTGAACTCGCCGAATATCTCTGTTATCGATCCGGTCTCGATACCACCGGCAAGCAGGGTGTCCAATTGTTTCGAGCCCGTTGTGATGGAAATGAGTTCGCTTCGCCGTTGATGCATTTCGGTAGCTGTGGTAAATCCCATTGGTACGAGTTTCGAGGCCTCAGCCAGTAACTTCGATGCCTTCTGTTCTGAGATACCTTTGATTTGTTCAAGCGCTCGTCGTGGACTATCTCCAATTAGCTGCGGGGTTGTATAGCATGATGTCCGCACTCACGTATAGGCAATCGACTCCACAGTGTTAAACCCGCCTTCAACGACTAGTTTGATGTCGCGCGCTGTTAAGCCATTAACGCCCTGTAACAGTTAGTCACGCTGCCAAAACCTCTACACAGTTACTAAACGCGTACCTCGAGCGCGGATACTGGAGTCGGTGCGCCGGGCGCGCCCATAGCGCTCTCGTCATATTGCTCTTCTTCGTTGCTCATCGTGAGATCGTAGCAGTAAAACGACTGATAGTTGAGAGTGTTGGACCAAGGCGAGAAGAGGGAGACGTAAATGCATGAAGCGTGGCAAAGGCAGACACGTAAATGTTAGAAGGGCATTAGCGCGAAACGCGAAATCACCTGACCATGGCCGAGGGGGCCTAGGTTTGCGTCTAGTCATTCCTCAAAATAAGTTTGCTTTTTATTTTAATAGAAGATAGTGAACTGTCTTGAAACTTTTGTGATTCTTTACTTGTGGTATCTATAAAATTTCAACGCATATCATGCGTGAACCTACATCTAATTTACTCGTCATCTCCAAAGAAGACCTTGACCGGTAACCAAGCATCACCACAGACCTTGAATCGCTCAGGGAGAGAGTCAATTTCCTTTACCTCTTCGGCTGTCAACTCCCATCCGTCAAGCTCGAAATTGCCCGCAATGCGCGAAGCTGTGACAGACTTGGGGATGACAGAAGTTCCTCGCTGGAGACCCCACATAAGCAGAACCTGCTGTACAGACTTTCCTTTGCTCTCAGCGAGCTTCTTCAACTTCTCGTTCTTGTAGAGCGGGGAGTCGGTGGAGCCGAGGCAGGAATAGGCGGTGGCGTGAATACCCTTTTGCTTCAAGTATTCGAGAAGCTTGGGCCTGAATATACTAGTTAGCTAACATCACGCAATTGGTTTGCTTGGAACTCTTACGAAGGATTGTTGGGGTGGAGTTCGATCTGGTTAACGGCAGGGACAGTCTTGGTACGCTCATCGGCGAACAGCTTCTCCAAGTTCTTGATAGCGAAGTTGGAAACGCCGATGTTCTTGACGCGGCCTGAAGCTGGGAGCTTCTGCATCTCAGCCCATGTATCACGGAAGTCCCAGTCTGGGTAATGCTTCTTCAGGTCCTCTGGGTCGGTTGATGAAGGCCAATGCTATCATCACTTAGCTTTTGAACTCAGGCAAATCTGATTAATTGGTTGCTCACCATCAGGTACAAGTCAACGTAATCGACACCCAAGCTCTTGAGAGAGCTGTTGATGCCCTCTTCAACACGCTTGTGCCATGGATTATCAAGCTTGGTAGTGATCCAGATCTGCTCACGGGGAACACCAGAGTCCTTGATGCCCTCGCCAACCTCCTTCTCGTTGCCATAGGCAAGAGCTGTGTCGATGTGGCGGTAGCCGCTTTGAAGGGCAGCCTTGACAGCAGAGCGAACTTCACCAGGCTGTGATTGCCATGTTCCAAGGCCAATGGCAGGAATCTTTGCGCCGGTATTGAGCTGGCAATTATTAGCTTTTAGTCCCAGCAACGTTCGGTAATGGTAAAAGACCAGCGAGTCTTAGGTGTCGCAAATCATGATCCGTTGCTCAATCAAGATCAAGTTCAACTTGAAAGTGTTACACTTACCGTGAAGCTCTCTTTGGTCCAGTTTTGAGGAGACATTCTTGCTAGAGTACGAAGCATGAAGTTGAATGATTACTGGCAAAAACAAGGGAAGTCAACCTTTAATGAGGGGCCCAAAAGTTTTGGAGGGGCACGCGTTTGTTATGCGGCAGTCACTACATCATCGCTACAAGGATAGGTCGGTGCTTCGACCGATGGCAAACAGAAAGCCCACCGGAAGAATCGGCCAGGCGTTGGTCCGCCAATGATGGGCTTGAAAGGCCGCAATTGTGGGTGGCGTACGTGTAGCAGAGAGCTGGTTGAGGTGGATCTCTAGGGCCACACTAGATCAAGAGAGGCAGTCAGAACAGCTGCCTCGCAAAGTACAGAAGTCCAAATAATCTCGCAAATTCAAAGATCATGCGATGGCAGAAAGACATTGGATTTGTCGGCTTTTTGGAGAAATCTTCGCGTAATGTTTATCTGCGTAAAGCATTCAGTTATTCAAGATCATATCGAAGACGAGAGTTGCGGAATAGAGCCAATCACAAGAAGTTGCTTTCTCTAGCGCTAGCCGGAACGTTACATCCAGTGCTCCACTAAGAAGACGTTTTGACATCATCCTCTAACAGTGTTCACATCCCAGTCCACCATCCTTACCCGCTTAAATCGCAATGTCGTCTGGCTTTGTAAGCGGTGGGACGGTAGACAACCCCGTCGAGCGTGATGACGAGTGGCGACAAGCCCAGGCAGAGATTGAAGCAGCCCGCAAAGCAAAAGCAGACCTAGCTGCACAGCACAATGGCAAATCACTCTTCGAAATTCTGCAAGAGAACAAAGACAAAAAGCAAGCAGAGTTTGAGGAGAAGGCAAGGTACAAACTGCACGTCTCTTTAGATGACGATGAAGCAGATTACTTGAGAGAACTAGAAGAAAAGAAGCGGAAAGAGGAGGCAAGTGTGAGGAAAGACACGCATGAGCAACTTGATGCATTCCGCAGGCAACAGGAAGAAGCCGAGAGGCGGGCGCTCGAAGAGGAGAGTGCTGAACTACCCAAGGGAGAGGAAGCATTGTGGGCCGCCACGCGAAAGAGGAAGAAGGGTCCAGAAACAAGTCTCTTGAAAGGCATCAAGTTGAAGAAATCAAATTCAACATCCGACGACAAAAGCATCACAGGAAAATCCCAGTCAAAAAATGACACGCCTTCAACCAAGGAAGGTACAATCACCGATGCAACAAGAAAAGATCATGTTCCAGCACCTGCGAAAGCTGAGGCTATTGCCAACAAGACTACCACTCCTGCTCCCAAAACAGCAACTCCTGTCTCTCTAAGCTTAGGTTATGCATCTTCAGATGAAGAGGATTGAGTACTTGGTCACACAGCCAGTTGCCAAACAATGAGAACAATCATCCAGACAAGCATTCCGATATCTGGTACAATGCTGGGGTGAAAGGACTGCTAAATCATGAGCCACATTGGGCGTGGTTATTACTCGCATTCCTGAGACCCCTCACCAAACCCTGATGTACAGGTGCAAATATATGACCAACAATGCGGCATCATAAGGTAGCAATAGAGCTAGGGATCTACAGCGGCGTTATCGAGTTCGTCGAGCGTCGGGCTGGACAATGCATTGTTACAGCTCAGTCGAGGTCGGTGAATTGACATACCACTTCACAGCTTGGATATACGCAACCTCAGGATATCGAAATAGTAAATATGAATTACGTTCAACATGCAGTTTCTTCAATTCAATGCAACACTATCGCAGATATTTCCTCCTCCCAATGTCCAAACCGCAGAATCCAAACACGAGCATACCATGAGATTACCAAATGCTCTACTCAACCCTCGGCCTTACCAACCCATAAACCTGAAATCAAAACGTAAACCAACACGTCCCATAATCCCTATCACACCCCACAGCACAAGACCACGGATCCGTACTACACAACCCCGTAACCTTACTACAGCACTCCACCTGCCACCCCCAAGCGTTCCTATACCCATTACCTAACACACATCAAATTAGCTCCCATCCCCTAAACACCCATCTCAAATCACAAAAAAACTTACAAGTCTGCCCCCCATTCCCCGCCCCACACCTCCCATCCGTACTCACGCCCCCAGCCGGATACTCAGGCTCCTCAGGCGTGGGCGTCGCACTAGGCTCCATGCTCATCGACGAGGGCGAGGGCTCTGGCTCAGAGGAATCGCACTCGCCGTACAGTGGTTGGCAGTTAGCTCCGCAGTATGCGGGCGACGCGCCGCAGTATCCGTATTGCGAGCAGCAGGGGCCTGCTTCGCCGGATTCTTGCACGAAGCCTAGGCAGGTGACGCCGAAGTCTGGGCCGCAGTTTCCGTCGGTGGAGACGGGGAGGGATGTGGAGGTTGGGTTGTCGGCGGGGGATGAGATGGACATGGTCATTGTGTCGTTGTCGTCGTCGTAGGTGGGAGTTGATGTTTCGCTGGCCGTTGAGTTGGGCATTGTTATGGTTGCGTTGCTGGAAATGGTTGGTTCAGGGTCGTACGTGGGTGTTTCGCTGTCGATGTAGTCGGAGGTAGTGGCAGACGATATATCTGACGACGTCGAGTTTGGAGGCGGAGTGCTGCAAAGCCCGTATTCTGGGTCGCAGGACGCGCCGCAGAAGTCGTTGGAACTCCCGCAGGTACCGGATCTTTCAAAATGGTTGTCAGCACAATGCGGGTCGCGTGGTTCTAGGGTTACTACTAACTGCGAGCAGCATTCTTCGAGGGCTCCGTTGCTGCCAACGTAACCTATGCATGATTGCCCGAGGCCATTTGGACCGCAAGTCCCGTCGGTGGAAGTGGGGTATGTTGGGGTAACGATAGAGGTGCGGTACCAGTTTTCGGGGGGATCGTTCATGCATTCTCCTACTGTAACGGCAGTGAAGTTATTGTTATAGACATACTCGAGCATGTAAGGTGAGAGATTGCGAACAGTGAGCTCGTGAATGTCGTGAGCAATGGCAAGTCTGTCTCCATCGGGGAGAGCTGAGTCAATGCCATTCTTGAAGTTTTCCTTAGAAATCTCCATGCCTGCTGGTGTGAGGTTGTTGTAATCGTCAGTGTCCAAATCGAATGATGTAATAACGTATCCAAGGGCTTGAAGATCGGTCTGGCAGTCAGAAGTGTCACATGCTGAGTATGGAGGGCGCATATAAGTCGGGTATTTGCCGATGATGTTGCGGATGGCCATCTCGTTTTTCACCATTTGATCGTATCTCTGATCCGAAGTGATGACATCCAAGTTCTGATGCGACCAGGTATGACTGGCGATTTGGTGGCCTTTGCTGTCCATGTTCCGGATAACGCTTCGCCAGCTCTCGGTCTCATCTATAGCGCCTTTTCCGAGGTTGTTGCCAACGATGAAGAAAGTAGCTTTGGCACCATACTCGTCGAGCAATTCAAGTAGTTCTTGAGTGTAGCTGTATGGTCCATCGTCATAGGTAATAGCTACTGTTCTAGGTTTCAAGCACTGCCGAATACCAATACCACCATACTCGATGGCTCCTAGCTGAGGACGAGCATCATTACGTGTAGAAGTACCGGCTGGAGTCTTATTGGCATCGCAGCCTGGCCCGTAATCAATCTGGCAGTCTGGCGCGTTGCAATACTCACTGGTATTCCCGCAGTAGCCCTACGGAGGAAAATCAATGTTTGATTGGGAGCACACGGAAATCATCACTTACAGCAGCGGAGCAACAGTAGCCTGCATCACAGGATGCACCTCCTCCGTCAGACCCGCAGCGGTTTTGAGCGTCACCGCCTTGACGAGCCGCAAGCCTGAAATCTTCCACAGGTACGCCAACATGTTGAAGTCCAAGCAAAGGGTTCCTAGATCTCAGTTCTTTAGGCATACCAAAGATTCTTGGAATTGGAGCATTTTGAGCGATGACTATGGGTGCCACCAATGTTGCGGTGACAGCATTTGGAAAACGCATGCTGTGTTCCGCGTTAAAGATCTGCTACGCCAGTCTATCAAGGTTAATGTGTGCTGATTCCTTAGAAATTGACGTGAGTTGCCGGTTTCAATTACGATTGAAGAGGCTCAAATCAAAAGCGAGCGGTGTCTTCGATGTAGAACAGAGGAGCAGAATGAAAAAGATATTGAAAGGAGACAAAGCTTATAAACAACAAAACATGTCATTAGAGGATGTAACGCGCGTTGGAAGTGCTGGCTGATCGACCATAGTCAACATACCGTTACTCCTGGCCAAGACCATTGACCCAAAGAGGTTGCTGCTGGACACGTAAGGGATAACGCATTTCTGTGATGGCCATGAATTACGATATTTGGTATAGCAGCGAGCAGGCTTAGTTCTATTTGGTTAACATTGCCATTGCAAGTACAATAACAATGCTTTGTCCTGTCATCATCATGCGGATTGAAATTGTCACGGTGCTATTAGCCATCCTAAAATGCAACCTGAATTCAACTTATGATAAACAGAGTATCATCATAAAAAATTAGACTTGTGTTTCTAGCCCTTTGAAAAAACAGAACAAATATAGTTGTGTAAAGTTCCTGATCGCTTCAGTGTTTACTACAATGTAGCATGAGATAAACCAAACGTCTTGTCTGCCAGGAACATCATAATGGTTAAGAATAGTAACTCGTTTCGCTTGTAGGACGTTCGCTAGATCATTTTCAGACTTTGAAATACTGGAATGGAAGTTTGTCGTGGCGCATTCGCATTTCATTCGGTTGCTAATGCTTTGGCATTATTGCGCCAAGTATAAAACCTTTTGGCACCGCATTCCCAAGCCATATTCTTCTTAGTTTCGAAGGGATGATTTCCCACATCTCGATGATCTCATATCCAGCAGAAAGGCTTATGAGCCGCCCATTCGGAATGTCTCAATGATGTGAAGTTTTCTAAAACATCCTTATTTGCTCCTAGTCAATTAGGCAGTTGGGGTCAACGTAGCACATACTATAGTAATTCGGGGCTGAAGTAGCTGTTTTATTATGTTTATTGATTGAAGCTTTTCCATTTTGTTACGCTAGGTCCTCACACGATCATGTGAACATGGCACCCGGCCAGTGCACTGATTTGACTATTTAGACATGCATCGAAAGTATAAGTATAAAGGGGTATCATGGTCGAAAAGTCATGTGTCATGTAACCGTGTAAAACTGACGGGATTGTGTTATCAGCAATGAGCTTAATTGGACTCTCATTTCTTCAACGTCCGTAGTAATGGAGCGATCCTGGTCCGTTTGCTCAATCCCACCCTATACGGGACTTTCCCTTTGCTGCTGCTTAAGCTGCTCAAGGTGTTTCTCGACTTGTCTGGAGTACCTGAAATGGAGGGATCCTTCGGGGTAGGAGATTTGGTTTTGGAGGAATCATCAACTTCCTCTGCAGTTGCAGTTTGTGCTTGCTGCGTTACCTCGGTTACAATTCCAGGCTCAGTATGCGTTGTACTCATATAATCGGACTTTGTCATATCGTTCTTCGATGATTCAACACAGCCCACGTCTGATACAGTAGTTCTTCCTGGCAAAGCCTCCTCGATTTCATTCGATAAGGCAGGGGCTGCAGCTTTCTTTGGCCTACCTCGACCTCGCTTTTTCTCTGCTACTACTGCAGGCACGTTGGACACATCTGCGGAGTCCGTTTCCGGAACATCTAAAGTAGTTTTTCGTCGCTTCGCTTTTTTTGGGTTTTGTGAACCCATCTGTAAGTCAAATTTGTGTGGAGACCTGCTTTCTGCTGATTTCGGAGGTATGCGTACTTGTACTTGAGGGCTCTTCGTTTGTGCTGCAACCACCGCTATGGTATCTTCTGGAGAACTTTTATTCTGCTGACCATCAAGCACTCCTGATGGATCATCAATTTTCACTGCATTGTGATCACATGCATCCACATTTGACTGAGCTTGTGATTGCAGATCGCTCGCTGGAACTTTTGAAGGTTGAGTCGCAGTTCTCTTTTTAGGAGTATTCTGTGGTGCAAGTTCGTCGTCGCTCATTCCATTGTTCACAAGCCATTCTATGGTTTGCGAGACATTGCCACTATTGCGTCTCAAGGCTTTTTTGGTCTTTGTAGGGGAGAATCCCATGTCACAGATCTGGGCAATCTTTTGCGGTGTTGTGATGAGTTCCGTACTGCTTGATGCCGTCGTCCTACGTCGCTTAGACCCTCTGGTGGTCTTTTCTGAGCGGATCGAAAATTCTATCGACTCTTCTGTATCAACTTTCAAGGATCTCGAACGGCTTGGGCGGGGCTTGTATTGCTCTTGAGGCAGGCTTATGTCCGCAAGGTCGTCATCAGAGTCAGAGGGCATCACTATCTCGGTCTTATTCTTTCGCTCTGAAGATGGCATCTTGATGTTTGATTTATCCACGTGAGGTTCCGCATATGAGATATTGGATGGCTGTCCTTCTTGACTGGAGAGGGGCTCTACAGGTGGTCGCATGAGGCCCAAGGGATCGACAGGTATTATTTGCGGCTCGTCAATGGGAGGACTGCCAATGAGTCGAACAGAAGAGCAGCGACGGCTTTGTTGGGAGGCTGGCATATCTTGGGCCGTTTGATATGTTTGAGCAGGCGAGACGGCTGGCTCACCAGAACAATTTGGCGATAATTGCATGAATTGAGACCAGGGAAAGGAACCTTCTGGAGGGCGATACGAGGGCAGATCTCTATCAGAGTCCAAACCTAATAGGTTGGGTGCTACGACTGTTTCCAACACGCGTTGCTGGGTCATCGTAGCATTTGGCACAGTGCTGGAGGGTTCTGCTAAAGGAATTTTGGTGCCATATTCGGCGAAATTGTTGTCGAGACTACCTTCAACAATCGAGCCAGGCTCATGAAAAGGGTTCAATGTTGCTTGATCAGGCAGATCGTTTGGTGTAGCATTCGGTAGGTTCATGTAGGAACTGTTGATGACAGAGTTGGAGCTCTTTTGATTTTTGGGTTGATGTTTCAAATCGACGGTAATGTTCTCCTGAGAAGAGACATTCGTGGTGCTTTCTCTGTTCTTACTTCTTGCTTCGAGTAATGGTCCAGATGGAACGACCCCATTCTCATTTTGAACAGGAGAGGTGATAGAGTGAGCTTGAAGATGATCCCGATGGGCATCTGCAAAAGCTCGCCTTAATGATTCTAGAACAAAAAATTAGCATGTGTTGATTATCAAGTGAGTGGTGTTGAACCTGTGGATCCAGTGCCCCATTCGGAAGCAGTAACATGACTTTTGGAATGCTTCGTAGACGCGTCTTGTGCATTTGATGTTAAGACCTCAGGTTCGAGGTCTTCTTCGAATTCATCATCGGAGTCCTGTATTACACGCATGATTGGTCTGCATCATTCAGTGTCGTGGAGAACACGACCAAGACTTGGACATGGACGCACGGTGGGGTGGATTGTGCTTTCCTGTGCCTCTCACGACGCGTCGCGTAAGCGTAATCATGGGACGATCCACGGGAGCCTTTCCTTATTCGGATGGCTCAATCATCAGTGGCACTTCGCACTTCACGCAACTTCGTAACATTTCGCAGCCATTGCTTTCCACCGAACACTTCCTCAACAACAAGAATCGCAAACATGGACAAATTTACATCGGGGCCTTCACGAACAGATACATCAGATACACGCTTCACTTCTCAAGCTGCGACTGCCGAGGACCTACTCAAGGCGCAAACTGTTGGTCTGGTGAACCTGAATGATTATCGCAAACGTCGGGCCGAGGCTTTGGATTTGAAGGAACGTGGAATCAGTTCTGCTACCAACTCAGGCGCAAGCACACCTAACGATGAGTATGAAGAATCTCGCAGAAGCTTCATTAAGTTGAAACTAATTTGCAAAGCACAGAGCATCATCTCCCAAGCCCATATTCAAGAAGAAGCGCAAAGTAGTTAGCAAAGGCAAGCTTTCTTTTGGCGTTGACGAGGATGAAGAAGGGACCGACACTACATCAAAGGCGCCCACCCCACGCGAGAGCACACCTGCAGAATCATCCGCTGTGAACTCTGAATCCGAAGCCAAACCCGCCAAGAAGAAGTTTGGAGCAAACTCCAGCGTCGGCTTGAAGCCTCGCGTCATGACAAAATCAGCATTGCAGCGGGAAGCGCAACAGGCGGATATTGCGCGACAGGAATTCTTGGTCATGCGAGATGCTGTCAAAGCAACAGATGTGGTGATTCCTTTTGTTTTCTACGACGGCACAAATACTCCCGGAGGCCGATGCAGGATCAAGAAAGGTGATCAAATTTGGCTGTTCCTTGACAAAGCCCGGAAAGTGGGTGCTGAACTGGGCGTGGGTGGAGATCGAAGCCGCAGAGATTGGGCCCGAGTCAGTGTGGATGACTTGATGCTCGTCAGAGGTGAAGTCATCTTACCACACGTAAGACTGTCGTTGTCTCATCAATTTGTGTGTGATCGCTAATGAACGGTACAGCATTACGAGCTCTATCATTTCTTGTTCAACAAAGTCGCCGGCTTTACTGGTATAATCTTCGACTACTCTGCGCAACCGACCAAGGCAACACCAACCAAAACGGAAGCAGAGTTGTCTAATGAAGACCTGTCCACATACGACCCGCTCAATCAGAATCGCAAGGATAAGAGTAAAGAGTCAACGGTTCCGGAGGATGAGCTTGAAGGATTCAGCGACGATCCGGCCGTAACTAAGGTTGTCGACCGAAGATGGTACGAACGAAACAAGCACATCTTTCCTGCAAGTGCTTGGGTGGAATACGCCCCGGATAAGGATTTGTCAAAAGCTCAGCGTAAGGATGCCGAGGGCAATACCTTTTTCTTCACCTGAGTTACGTGCAGAGTGTTGGTTGGTAGAAGATATTGCTACATGAAACTGTATGTACACAGTAAGCTGTGCAGCGCCCTTGGCCCGTACAGAGTCAGCTAGTGCTGGTCTTGGAGCCGACAATACCGCGGCAGCATGGGAAGAAGGGATGAGGGCGTCGGCACGAGAGAAGAACTGACGGAAGGTTACCGTCTTGTGGATAGGGTATCTGTTACTGGAATGTGAAATGATTTTCAGGGTCTGGAGCGGTGTAGCCCGGGTTCTGCATCCGTCGTCCGCTAGTCAACGGCGGCTACTTTTCGAGACAAGCAAAGTCAAGACGCACATGTCGCGTGCCCACTTTCTGTTGCTAGACACGTAAATTGATACGGCTGGACTCGCTTGAGGGCGGCGCTGTGGCGGCTCAAGTGATACGTTCACACAGCATGGCGGGGGCGCTATGGGCACCCGAGGGCCCGCCCCTCATGCACCACAAGAGTGAATGTCGCCAAGAAAAGAACCTGCCCCGCCACCATCCGCCGCGATGGAGGCGCACAGGGGTCTAGTGATGCTCTAAACGAAAAAGAATCTGCACCCTATCCACAATTATGCTTGGAATAATATATAACGTGGAGAGCAATCGCCATCGGGCGCATCGTCAGACAAAGAAGCTTTCTTCGCAGTGGGGGTTCGTTCGTGGCGCACCAACCACCATCCCGCCTATCATTAAACATCAATTGCTCCAAGCCTTCCCAACTTCACCGCACTGCTCAGCTACCGCTCCGCTCCAGTGTGCTACCCCCTTGCCTACAGATGCAGTTTTCCCTACATATGACAGTCGGTTTAACCATGTTGCAGGCGCCCTCCTATCAGGTTTCTTCTCCTCCTCCAATGAGAATGGGCCACTGGACCACGACCACAACCTGAACAACCCCAACGGACGGCGCTGGTCGCAAAGCATTCCCCGACTAATTCCGCAGGCATTGACTCTCCATATTTCCTGGAAGCTACCTGCATCTGCAAAACCAAAGCTGCTGCAGGCAGAATTGCTTTTAGAGCTAGACTAGAGCTTCTTATCTGCAAGCTTGCACAATCCCCAGACTGAGGCGACTGACTGGCAGTGAGCAAACGCGATGAAATTTGGACACAACTTGCCACGGAATCAGGTACCCGAATGGGCGTCCTCTTACATCAACTACAAAGGTCTTAAAAAGCTTATCAAAACCGCCGCCGAAGCTTCCAAGGACGGTTCAGCTCCAGATCTAGCAGGTATGTGGCAAGCGCTTGCCACAAAAGTCGCAGACGGATGTTAACAAAAGCTTCCAGAGTTCTTTTTCTCCCTCGATCGAAACCTCGAAGATGTCGACAGCTTCTATAATAAGAAATACGCTGAATGCGCTCGACGATTGCGCCTCTTGCATGGCCGTTATGGAAGGGCGGCGCAAATGCCTGAGGGCATCGACAAAGACGAGGCACAAGACTTGATGGGTGCCTTACTTGAACTACGCAGTCAAATGCGAAAACTTCAATGGTATGGCGAAGTGAATCGCAGGGGCTTCATCAAAATCACCAAGAAATTGGACAAGAAAATTCAGGTTGTCTGTCTACAAGAACGCTACCTGACGACCAAAGTCAATCCAAAACCTTTTGCACACAATCTCCCTCTAAATCAGGACATGAAGGTCATTAATGAATGGTTATCTGGCTTAGGGGATATTAAAACCTTTGACGATACTGGCTCAACTCATTCAGCAGTCTCTTTAGGCCGGGTTCCTGGCCGCGCACTCCATCTTCCGTCCGGTCTACTAGATGCCGTAGATCAATCGATTCGTAGCGACAAGGTCGAAGACTTGAACTCGAATCTTGTCGAGGCTTCCGCCAACAACGGTGTGGCCAGCTCATCGTTCCAGCAATTGCTGTTAAATCTCCTGCAACGCGCCATATCATGTCGAGCAAAGGAATGCATAGCCAGACTACTTCAGGATATAATTTCTTTTGACGAGGAAGGCGATATCAACAAGCGTAACTGTATACATCGCTTGGTAATCAACATCGGCCGGTCGAAGAGTGGCGAAACGCTGAATGGTGAAGCATCGTTGATCCAAGGCTCAGCAGAAGCACGGAACTTCATCATACCCGCGACAGCGCCAAATCGTCAACCCCTCCCTTGTACAACAACCGAAGAAGAATCGGCCAAGTTATTGAGTGCCAATGATGACTCAGTGCAGCTTCTCATTTATCTTCTGGACAAGCTGCAACCTGGGCAGCGTACCGCTTTACAAGCCCGCGATTCATACGGACGTTTGCCACTTCATTATGCCGCACAATATGGCTTTGTCGTGATATGTCAGGTCGTCATCCAACACATGCAAGATTGGGGTCAATTCGAAGTTGCACAGGGCATCGATTCGCCTTACTGGCAAGACGCAGATGGTTATGCCCCACTTCATTTGAGTGTGATTGGAGGACACCCATTGACAACAAAAGCTCTTCTAGAAGCTGAGAACTGGCACGGATCTAGCGCGGAGAAACTGACGTCAAGAAAGAACACCTCTCAATCTGGTGCAGCTTTAGCTCTTGCAACGCGATCAAACTTTGTAGTCATTGTCAAACTTCTAGTTGAAGCTGGGGTAGATGTCAACTATCAAGACGATGGCGGCGAGACGGCACTTCATATGGCAGCTCGATATGGCTTCACTGAATGCGCTCAAGTTCTCCTGCAGGGTTCTAGCACGAATAAGACCGAAGTCGACATTCCGGAGAAAACATTCGCCTGGACGCCACTGTTTATTGCTTGCGTAGACGATCATTTGCCCATCGTCGAATTGTTGGCTGCTGCAGGAGCAGATCTACAGAGGTGTGATAATTCTGGTTGGACAGCTAAAGAGCATGCAGCCCTTCGAGGCCATATTGCCATTGCGACAAGACTCGCAGAACTCGCTCCAGCTTCAAGCTCTCCAATTGCTGCCCCGACAGATGTGCGTATTGCTCGAGCAGGATCACCTCCACAATCGTCGCTCGATGAGCGCAGATCCAAGAACTTAAATCGGGACACTAGCACTGTGCAGAAATTACCAGATCCAGTTAAGACATTTGGCCATCGATATTTGACCAAAGAGACAATGGTCTTGGTCAGCCTTGGATCCATGGACATGAGGAAGGATGTTCCCGCAGTCAAACTTGACGATATACCACTCGCCGATGCGCACGCTACCCAGCTCGATACAGCTCTTTCAGTCGTTGTCTCAGCTTCTGGCGCAAATGGCGAACCTACCGTCATTGATCTTCCGGTGCAAGAAAACATTGCGACAGAGCCAATAACTTTCATGACCAAAGATGTTAGCAAGGTGAAAGTCTTGTTTGACATCGTTCCGACGTATGCAGGCTCACATGAGCGCGTTGTTGGGCGCGGCGTGGCCCTCTTGTCTACTATCAAGACCAGTATCGGCTCGAAGCGTATCTCATTACAGGGTGACATGAAAGTTCCAATTGTCGCAGCAACCACACTTGATGTGATTGGCTCTGTCAACTTCAATTTCCTCGTTATCACCCCTTTTGAACATCCAAAGATGTCAGTCACTGAACAGCACACATACTGGAAGAAGATGGCTTCGACTATGGTCATTGGTCATCGCGGTCTTGGAAAGAATACTGCATCTCGCACATCCTTGCAACTTGGCGAGAACACAATTCAGTCGTTTCTCACTGCTGCCAACTTGGGTGCCGAGTATGTTGAGTTTGATGTGCAGTTGACCAAAGATTTAGTGCCAGTGATTTACCATGACTTCCTCGTCAGTGAGACTGGTATTGATGCACCAGTGCACACGCTCACCTTGGACCAATTCCTTCACATCGGCGAGGGCCAGAAACCACGACAATCTCGTAATCCTTCCCCCGAACCCTCGGCCACTGCCAATGGAATAAACGGTGACGCGGACCGCGCAAACCCAAGGAGAATGAGGTCTTACTCTGTGGACAATTCAACACAGCGAAACATTCACATCGATCGCCAACTGGAGCTTACGGAGCGGATGAAACATACGCGTGATTTCAAGAAGAAGGGCTTCAAGGGTAACAACCGAGGATTCTCGATCCAGTCGTCCTTCACCACTCTTGAAAAGATGTTCAATGAGCTACCAGAAACGGTAGGCTTCAACATCGAGATGAAGTACCCCATGCTCCACGAATCTGAAGAAGAGGAAATGGACCAGTATGCTGTCGAGTTGAATTCTTTTGTCGACACTGTGCTGCAGAAAGTGTACGATCTGATGGGAAAGCGCAACGTCATGTTCTCATCCTTCAACCCAGATATCTGCCTCATGTTGTCGTTCAAGCAGCCCTCGATTCCCGTGCTGTTTTTGACAGATGCTGGTACTTCACCAGTAGGCGACGTGCGGGCTGCGAGTTTGCAGGAGGCGATTCGATTCGCGAGCCGGTGGAACTTACTGGGCGTTGTGAGTGCTGCTGAGCCGCTCGTCATGTGCCCCAGGCTGGTCAAGGTGGTCAAGGAGAGTGGTCTGGTCTGTGTCAGTTACGGAACGCTGAACAACGACCCTCAAAATGTTATGGTAAGTCTTTTCCTCAAAGATTGCGAAACAAGAAAACTCACACCTAAACAGCTCCAACGCAACGAAGGCATCGACGCCGTCATCGTAGACAGCGTCCTCAAAGTCCGCAAAGGGCTTCAAGGCCCCAACCAAAACGACGTCTCTGAAAACGGACTCGTCGCCACACCCTCATTATCCATGCCCATGCTCAATGGAACTAGCGAATCTGCAGAAGTGCGTAGCCAGTCGGTTCCAGTACCGTCCGCATGATGAGATGTAGTAGAATAGAAGTTCAACAGTGCACAAACACCCATACATAGAAGAGCCTTTTGGAGGACAGTTATCTCGCATGGCGGGATGGGCCCCCTCAACGGGAACTTTTGCATCCTTTTTGAATGAAATCTACGTGGATTGTCATTCCGCGTAGCGCAGTGCAGAGATGCTTGCGTTCAATGACTTGAGTTGTCTTGACTTGAATTGTAATTGTATTTTGGCGAATGCGTGATGGCGTTGGTATCTGCATTGCCTGGCTGTGTTATCTCGGCGCGAATGCGGACTCGATCGACGATGGCTTCGGCGATTTCTAAGACGTAGCTTGACGCATTCGTATTTAGGGTGAATAGCACGATCGATGGGATACGAACTATGATTTCGGTCCCTGGACTGTTAGCGATATGGAAACATTAGATTTGTCTACACTTACGTTCGGGGTTTTCAAGGCGGCTAGGAAGAATGCAACCACGTCCAACGATACGATGAAGACTATTTGGCAAAGGCAATTATTTTAAGCGCTTACGGTTCGGTACTAACTTTTCACAATCCCTTGATGAATTCAGGCCGTTTCTAGCGTCTCCAAGCGCCTATTTGTCGAGAACTGATTCTTAAAAGAGCCGAATTGGCCATGATTTGGTCATTCGATTTGTTGACTTTTGGCAGGCATCCAACTTGGCGCTTGGAGACTCTCTCCAGAAGTCACACTTCAGGTTACAATCCATTATTGGTCTCTCATACGCATGTGCTGCCAACAAAGCCGCTGGCTTCGGCTTCGGGCCCAAGTACAAGCGCAAGATAGGTCCGGGTGGAAGCGATTTGAGCTACGCAGCCGTCAATAGTACTGAGTCGGCCGAGGCCGTGGCAGTTGCGCAAACGCCTTAGAGAAGGAGTACCTACACACCAACTCTGCAAAATTGAAGACTTTCGTATCAGCAATCCTGACAGTTCCAAGACAACGTATTGCGTACGACCACGAAAGCGAAGCGTACGAATCCAATATCACCAACATTGGCAAGGAATTCGTAACAAAGTTTATTTAGCTGGTCGATGAGAGAAGCTGGTTCTAATTGGATAATATGACTTACAACGTGTTCGTTGAGTGGTTGGAAGCTACATGGACCTAATACGAGGATACGCTCCCAACCACGCTGTCGGAAATTTCTCGATTCGACGAGATTGGCGGGGAGATTCTGACATACCATGGCGAACCCGACCCGTCTATCCCCGCCTGCTCATCCGTGCACTTCCTTTAGTCGGTCCGGAGAGTAACGTAGGTATTCGCTGCTATCCACCACACAATTGACTGGAAGTCTGGAAAACGATAGGGTCCATTTCTTACATCTGGTCCAGCACATTGCTCGAGCCATGGAATCCGAATCAGTGACCCATTTGCGTAAGGAGAATTTAAAGATATTGATAGAGTGGATCCAACGTGGTTCAAACCAGCAACATTGGAAGCCACGCACCTAGTCGGCGAGCAACCAGAGCTAAACGGGGAATATGCGCGTGGCCGCTAAGACCATGTTGGCCCGACTATTGGCCCCGGGATGGAGTTCCGAAATGACAAGAGAGTGATACATGAGCTTTTGACTTCGATGCTTAGGATCGATCACTGTCTGCTGAAAAGAAGAGGATTCTGTTTCAACACAAGGTCGACCCGGGGCCTGAAGAGTGTGAAGTATTCTCGGATGACTGCGATGCGGTATTCCCTCCATACATACAATGCGTAGCAGCCGATGACGATCCGAGATAGTTAGGTTTTGGGATGCTCGAGTATGTAACCTTGGCTGAACGCCTCTCCTTGTGATGATCAATCTGGCTTAATATAATGTTACAGAACAAGTCAACTTGAAGACTTATTGAAACGCATTCTGCAGCAGATTCGCCAGGATTCGCAGTAAGCATACGACTTGTTCATGTAACCGGGCTTCCGAAGCGCTGAGGAGAACACTTACCAGCTGAAAGACTGCGTATACCTAACCGAACTGGTTGACGATCAGTCGATCAACCGATTAGCCTTGCCCAATGTTCACATATCCCTACGCCTTGAAAGTGGTCCATTGGTCTAAGCGATGTCACTAGCGGCTGGCCCCGCGTCTTCCGTCAATCATTCGCTAATCGGAATCAATCATTGGAACAATTAAGTTCATACCAGCCAGCCACTGCCGACCAGTTCATCCTCTGCCGTGGACCGTCAACATCTTCCATCTCGTATCTGCCAAAAGCTTGTCAACCCCTTGCCGAAGCAACCGAATAGTAGTATCTCCGTGAGAGGACATACCTCAGTAAAATTCACTTACAAGAGTGTACCATTGGTTGTAGAAAGATCGCTCAGTAAGCGTCCACACGCGCTAAGTATTCACTATAGATTCAACAATTGCTGCAACTTCATGCAAGCGCCTGCAGAATGATGCAGTGCAACTGTGGAGACGTATGTATGTCCCAATGGCCGAGTAGACACGCAAGAGAAGCTTCCCTTTCTAAGAGCTTTGCTCCAAAGAAGGCAAGCTGGCGATCTTTGCCTGTGCATGAGCATACTGATGCCCATGGAGCTGCACACTTCTGGAGCGGGCTCTCCGATTAGGGTTTATCTCCACTTAGCTGCAGGATCTGTATGCACTGCCCTCAGATCAATTTGGTACTACAACTAGCCACTCCATGCGTAGCGGCTCGATTGATGGACCCACGTACTGTCTTGGACGTGAAGATCGCCACAGAGGAGTACGATCAGTGAGCTTGAGCACCCGGATTGGTTCGTTGTGCTCCTCGGACCTTAAACGGTACCGCCTCTGTAAAGCAGTTGGGCTTGTGTGGGTCTCCCTTTGCAACGAGGTCGCCGACCACACAGTCGGCACAAGCTCTCGTATGCGTGGTTTTGCCCTCGCGAGGGGCTTTGCTGCTTCAAGAGGAAGGGAGTAGCGATACATCCTGCATGTCTAAGAAGTAACAGGCCATGGCGTCATGTAAATTTTGTCAAACCATAACAGTGATGGCACATGCCAAGTACAGAGAAGAGGCTTCATGCAAGATTGGGACGGTACGTCAATCTCGGCCTCACCGTGCAGCTACGTAACTGCTTCTGATAGCTCACGCTGCATTTCCTACATAAGAGGGAGCTTTCAGCTTCATTCTGAAATCAACTCATTCGTCACATTTCATCTCACAGTCTTTGAGTGGATTGCAAAACATGGCGACAACAGAATCAATCAACACTACCACGAACGACATCACACCTGAGAAGCTCACCCTTATGAAAATCAAAGCTGGGGGTTTCGAGCGTGACTTTCTCTCAGAGCCTACTACTCCAACAGGCGCCCCTCCTGCTCTTGAATATCCCCCTCAACGTACCATGAGCCACCACTCACAAGCCGGGGGCATGCGTTCCTCCCTCTCTCGTCGGTCTACAAGCCGACAAGTCAGTTCATCTCGTCGCTCGAGCTCTTTCTTGCAGTCTCATCGCGACAAGATGTCCAGTGAGTTGACATCACAGGCAGAAGGCAAGTTCTTCGCCTTGATGGATCTCATGTCGACTGCATCTCGCGAGGCTTCTTCATTGAAGGAGTCTTGGTCACGCATCATTCGTGAGCGTGAGATGCTTGCTCGTGAGAGAGATGAGCTTCTTGAGCGCGTTGAAGAGGTCACTGAGACCCTTGAACGTACTCAGAGCGAGTACCAACATCATGGCCATGTAAGTCAATCTTGGAACCGACTCTCTATCAAATTTTATGTTAACATGCCTTAGGAGCATGGTGAGAGGAAGAGACACCTTGACAAGCTTCTCTTGGATCTGTCTGCTGCTCTCACTACTGTAACAGAGCTCAAGGTAAGTTGCCGTGTATACTGGGTTTTAACAGATCATTAGCTGACTCGATTCCACTATTACAGAAAAAAGTTGCGGATCGTGATCGCGAGCTCGAACGTACCCGTATTGAGATCCAGTCGTTGAGGACCAATGTGTCTCGCTCTGGCAGTGACCATGACAGGATCAAGGCTGAGCTTGACTCTTTCATTCTGAAGCTCAAGGCAGCTGAGGAGGATCGCGATCATGCCAGGCATGACTCTGAAAAACATCACACTGAACTTCGCTCTCTGCTCCGTGAGCACACCGACTTGAAGAGCAAGTTCTCAGAGTCTGCTTCCAAGCTTGAGTCCTCCCGCAAGGAAGTCTTGACTCTCAGCGATCGCATCAAGATATATGAGCTTGAGAGAGATGAGCAACTTCATGAGAAAGATCGTCTTCAGGAGGAGCTCAAGCGCGCAAAGGTCAGGGCTGACGAGGCCACTCGTGATTTGATCGAGTTGACTGAAAAACACGATCGATCCCAACGCGAATACACCAAGCTCAAAGAGCAGGTTCGATCAGTTGAGACAGAGCGTGACGATTATGCTCTATTGATCGAGAACCTTCGTCGCGAGATCAAGGCCAAGTCCTCTGGCTGGGAGGAAGCTGATGCTCGATTTGCAGAGATCAATCTCAAGTACGAACATATCAAGAGAGAGGTTGTCTCGGTCAAGGAGAAGCTCCGAGATACAGAACTTGAGCGCACTGAACTTCGCGAGCTCATTGATCGCCATCGCGAAGAGCAGCGCCTGATCATTATCGAGCGTGATCAGCTCAAGGAAGATATTGCTGATGAGCGCCGCAAAGTCACTGAGGGCCATCGCAAGATCACAACTCTGGAGGAGTCCATCCGCCGTACTGAGGCCACTATCAGCAGCCTCAGGTCTGAGATCACCACCTTGACAGAGCGCAACAAGGTCATCATCCGTGAGGGTGATGAAGAACGCTCCAAGCATGGCCACTTCCAGACCGAAATCTCAGAGCTCAGGGACAAGATCCTCATCCTCCAAGCCGAAATCCGCAACCTAACAGACGCCCGCGACCGCGCCTACCGCGAGCTCAACGAGTGGAAGCACAAATACGAAGAAGTAACCGAAACCATCACAGAATACCACGACAATAGCGGCGAACTCGAATTCGAAATCGAAAGCCTGCGCACCCTGTTGCGCGAATCCCGCGAGCAAAAAGAACGCGCCATCCAAGCCCGCCACTCCGCCGACCGCGAGCGCGACGAATACATTGCCAAATACGAAGAAAAATGCCGCGAACTTGAGCGCTTCGAAGAATCCGCCGCAAGCCACTACCACGCCAGCAGCCGCGGCGAGGGCAAATCCTTCACCCGCACCGTGTCAACTAGCGGCACGACCATCCACAACGGCAAGCACAGCCATAGCGGCGGGGGGCACATGAGCGCGGGAGAGAGCGGTATGTTTAGCTCTCCATAAGAAACGGGATTTGGGGAGATTGTAGGCTTACGTTGTAAGAGGTTTCTCTGTCTTTACTTCCTGAACTGTCAAGAGCGGTTATTGATCGTGTTGCTACGCCCAGTCCGGCGGAGATTCCTAATATCGACGCTATACTTAGTAGTGACGTGGTGGGTGAGCGGCGGAGTGTGGTATCTGCTGTTCCGGCGTCTGGTGGGCCGAGACAGCAGAGGAGGGTGACGTTTGCGGAGGGTGATATGTTTCCTAGTTTGAATTCACGTGTTTTGAGAAAGTGAGTGTTTGAGAGGTGTGCTTTGTAGAGAACAGAGTGTTTGTTGAGTCGAGTTTGTGTTAATGGTTTTGAGTGGTGGATATATCCCTTGTTTTATAGTAATTTGATTTTTGGGGGGTAGTGGAGGGTTATCTGTTCAAATTGATTTACTTGTGTATTCTGGTTGAATTTTTATGATTGTGCGTGACTTGGTATGCGATTTTCATGTTCAGTCTGTGATCAGAATACACTTCTACGACATTATACTGTTGCATTCGAAAGTGCTTCAACATTGTTTTGCATATTCAGAATACAGAAAGATTTGAAATTGTGCTCTGGTAGAAAATTGAATAAGGGTCTGCGATGGTAGTGTTGCGTGATAAGGAGATCTTGTGTTCTGAAATGTAAAAGCATACAAGTGAACTCGAGACCTTTCCGAAGTTTAGTGTCGACAAGTCCGGTGCTTATACAGAGTTCAATGGCAGAGTAACATCCGTTCTAGTAACCGTTGCTTGACCATTATTGGAGGTAAAGCAAAATTTGAAAAGATAGAGAAATTATATTGAACTATGCATAGCGAAAACACACAACGTCGATGATGCCAAAAAGTCCAGAAGCGCGCCAGTGCAATGCAAAGCTTTTGTGTGAGACAAGCCACCGCTGTTGCTGATACTCTTCGTAATTATACAGATAACTTCCAACAGTGATCTGACTTAAAGCTGCTTAAGCCGTCCAGACCAGAGATCGATAGTATTAGCACGAGCGAACTATGATACGTCAGTAATGCAAATTATCAAAAGTTTCGATATGACTTACGCTTGTCTTTTTAACCAGCTTCCACCCGATAATAGGAAGAATGAAAATGGGTATCCCGATGTAAGATGCGATGAAATTTGCCGTGTTCCAATTTCCCTTGAGGAAGACAGGGAATCCAGTAATCAATGTAATGATAGTAGCTCCAATGAAGCCATACCAGGCGGTGTATGGTTGGAAGGGACCTTTCCAGGGCAATGTGTTGCGGTTGACGCCCTGTGCTTTCATCGCTGCGTGGAAGCGGATATAACAGAAACTCAGAGTTGCCCAGGCAATCAGTCCAGCAACGGTGCTCAAACTGACCAGCCAGCTAAAAGCCTGCGCGGCGCCACCGGTTCCCAAACTCAGATAGGCGAGGGGACCGAAAAGCCATGAGGCAATGACTGCATAGTATGGAACACCATTCTTCCAGGTGCGGCCGAAAATTTGAGGGAGTTGGCGGTCTGTGGTCATGGCGACGATGATGCGAGATCCAACCCAGCAGTATGAGTTGCCTGCAGACCAAGCGGAAATAAGGATACAGGCGTTGACGATTGATGGAAGAGCCACAATTCCGGCTTGCTTAATTGCGATGACCCAGGGTGAGGAGTTGGAATTGCCAGTACCCGAAACTAGACCTGGATCTCTGGGGTCGACAATAAGTCCGATGAGAAGAGCACCCAAGACATAGAAAAGCGCAATTCGATAAGTGACACGCCGAGCAGACTTTGGGATTGCTTTATGGGGGTTGATACTCTCGGCAGCCGTGATAACTACGGTTTCGACACCAATGAATGAGAACGAAGCGTTGACGAAAGCAGCCAGGAAGCCCAAGAAATGGCCGGTGGATCCAGGGATACCATTATAATCAACCCAAGCGCCTGGATTATGCCAGTAACGGAAACCGATTGTTTCGCCGTTTGGTCCTCCGCCAGATGTGATGACGATGGACACAATGATCAGGCCGAAGAAGCAAGCAACTTTGATGGCTCCAGCGACTACCTCCGACTCACCGAAGAAACGGACATTCATTAGGTTGATGGCGAGAATCAAGGCGAGACTGATGGTAATGACGATGGCTGGTGATATATCGGACCAGTAAGCGACGAGGATGGCGGAAGCTGAGCATTCTGCTGCAATGGATATCGTGTAGCAGTATCCATAACTAATGGCTAGTGAAAATCCAACGGCAGGGTCAATGAAACGGCTAGCAAAGTGAGGAAACGATCCAGCAGTAGGAATCTACATCCGAGTAAGCCGATGTTAAACCTTGAATAATATATCAAGATACTAACCACTGTAGCCAATTCAGCAATGCTTTGCATCACAGCCCACAAGACACTTCCAACGATGATATATGCGAGCAACAATCCTGCTGGACCAGCGTTCGCATACGCAGCTCCAGTTCCAATGAACAAACCCGTTCCAATTCCAGAGCAAAGTCCAATCATCGTGACATGGTAATTTCGAAGTCGACGCTGTGTAAGTCCATGGCCACCGACATTAAGCTGGGGTTCAGTGAGAATAGGCTGGCCATCCTGATCATGAGAGTGAGAACTCTCATTCTCCACATCCCCACTACGATCGAACATGATTTCCTTCACAAACAAACAAAGGCAAGAAAGCGCCAAAAAAAACCCCCCAGATTGTAGACAAATCAAAGAGAATGCACGCAGTCGAGTATCAAGTATGAAGAAGAATTTTCCTTGGCGGGTCTAGTTCGAGGTCAAAGGGTCTCCGCAAACCGGATGTCTTTCTATTAACTAGTATGATACTTGAATAAAAATAAGAACAGATACCCCATTTTTCTGGAATCTAGTCCTTGAAAAAAACTTTCCTTCCCTTACGCCGCTCCGAGGCTCACAAAAGCACTAAAAGCACGTCATGAATTTTCTTGCCCTGGGACATAGTCTAGCACCGCCGCCACGCTGCGTGTTGAAGAGCCTCATTGTCGTAAGCGAAGGGCAATGGTGCCAGTGTGTGGGGCGTACGCATGCGGTATTTCGGGAAGATTGTGGGTATTGGGGTGTGTAGGGTTAGTTTGGAAGAACAAAGAAGTCTAGCATGGCATGCATGGCTGGGATTCAAGTTAGTGAGTTGAGTACCTGGGCGTTGGTACTAGGGATTGCAGAGAATTTTAGCGCGATCTGGTGCTCGGGTAGAACCGACGACACTTCATCAAGTAGAATGCAATGGGAGGACATGGGATTTACTTTATATTCAACTCTCTTAATTTTCAGTTTGCAAAGTCTTTCATTGGGGATCCTATTTAACAATAACATGTGTCTTCATATGTTTTTTATTATTGTCTCGGATAACAACTGAGTAGACCTTTTCAATATTCCACGCTGGTGATCAGCTTGCAAGGCATGACTTCGGTGGCACTAACTTCCCAGCAAACTGTTTTTCCACGCCACTGGGCTTCTTATGACACCATGTCTTCCGATGTGGATATGCGGACTAACAGTTATTGAGCACGCAATTTTTGAGAGCTGTTTGGCAATGCATGTTGCATACCATGCCTGCGTGAGTAGATGCAAAATACAGACCATTCGGCAGGTACAACGGGGATACCATAATAGAAAGTATGCGTGCTTATGAGGTGATATTGCTCTATGTTGGCCTGAGCTAGCAGACAATTATATACTCCCTCGACATTCTAGGTATCGTATGTAACACTTCTCCCCATAACCCCATATATGCAAACTCCATGGCTCCGTCCACAGATCATGTCCCCACTCACTTCCCCGCATTCTGATCAAAATTCATGCTATACCCACCGCTAGCTTCGTCTTTAGTGAACTGGAAATTGTCCGTACTCAGCCCAAAAGGTTTAAGAATGCCATTGCCCAATTGTTTCAACTTTCCCATCATATCTGCCATTTCCTTGTTCTTAGCGTCCTCTAGTTGATTTGGCAGCCTCTTCAATGCAGCTATGACAGCTCTCTGATCGAGGCTAGAGAGCTGGTTGGGTGGCTTGGCGAGGGCTTGGTAGTCTTCCAGCGCGCCTTGCAAGGAAGACCACCCGCCGACTTCGTGTCGAGCTTTTGCACGGCGAAGCAGTGCTTTTGTACGAAGTTTGTGGACATCGTTTATGGTGTGATTCGTGCGTGTTAGGGCATCGAGGAGAATTTCGGTGGTGTCATCAATTTCGCCTACTACACCACCACCTCCAGTATCGTTTTTGTTATCTGTGCTGTCTTTTGGTGGTGGCGGATCTAATCTGTCGAGAGCTTCTAAAGCTTTGGTTGCTGAATCTACCGCCTGCTTCCATTCTTCGAGCTTTAGATGGCATGCTGCGATGTTTGAGCGGAGCACCGCAATGTCGTATTCGAGATAATTTGGACAAACGGCGAGAGCCTTCTCGTACCCTTGTATAGCGCCGCTGTAGTTGCCAGATGTGAATGTCTTGTTTGCTGATAGTTTCTCCGTGTTGGACTCCTCGAGGAGTTGCTTCTCTTCTTCCGCAGGAAATATCTCGGGAGCAGCGACTTCGAGTGGTTCTACCTTGGTGGCAGTCTTCGTTGGGGGAGACGTCATAATGCCTTCGATCTCGCTCCCGTTGTCGCGCCGAACACGTTAATATGCATGTGTGAAAATGTCTGGAGGAAATTCCATTTGCACCTGGCACGAAGTGACGTCGTTCAGGGACCAGCGCTAGTGGCTAGCCTCGGCCGCGTGGGGTACCAATTCACTGGTCGCGAACTTTCTTCAATCTTCAATTATTCTACAACAAGCACTCATAACTCCCAGTAGACCAAACTGCTCACCAATCGTCCAGAATGAGCTCCAAGTATGTTTTTTACATCTCGACCAAACCAGCAATACATACTAATTGCGCCATAGTCCTACCCCACCACCCCGCGTTCGCGCAGCTCTATTCGACATGGACGGCCTCCTAATCGACTCGGAAGACATTTACACCGAAGTAACAAACACAATCCTCAAGCGGTACAACAAGCCCTCCCTCCCATGGTCAATCAAAGCACAACTGCAGGGCCGCCCCGGCCCTTCAGCAGGCCAGATTTTCCACAACTGGGCGCAACTCCCCATTTCGCACGAGCAATTCCTCGCCGAACAGAAAGAACTACAAACCAACATGTTCCCAAATACACAGCCACTCCCAGGCGTGATGGAATTGCTAGCAGAGCTCAAAAAGCGCGGTGTACATATCGCACTTGCAACGAGTAGTCATGCAGGAAACTTCAAATTGAAGGCTAGCCATCTAGACCACGTCTTCGATCACTTTCCCCATGAACATCGTGTGCTTGGCGATGATCCACGGATACCTCCTGGTCGGGGCAAGCCCGCTCCAGATATCTATTTGCTTGCTTTGTCAACGTTGAATAAGACGCTGGAGGAGCAGGGTCAGCAACCGATACAGCCAGAGGAGTGCTTGGTCTTCGAGGACAGTGTACCGGGTGTAGAGTCTGGAAGGAGAGCTGGTATGCAGACAGTGTGGTGTCCTCATCCTGAGTTGCTGTTGGAGTTCAAGGGACGGGAGAAGGAAGTGCTGGCAGGTCTGACTGGAGAACACAAGGAGGATGAAGAGGAACAGCTGCAGAGGACAGAGGCGGAGGTCGCACAGGGGAAGCGGAGAGTAGGTGCACCAGGAGAGATCGATGACGGTTGGGCGATACTCCTGCCTAGTTTAGAAAATTTCCCTTATGGGAATTTTGGGATATAGAAAGAAGCAGTTGATAAGGATCAATGGTTAAGTCGTATATAAATCAAAGAGACTTGGTGATACCAAGAGAATATACACTCACAGCAACAGCATTCAAAATCCCAGTTATGAATTTGTATATTGAAATGAATAGCCATGTCATGCAACTCTGACCAAATCATCATCTGTTCGAAAGGATGCTGCCAATCCGAAAAGACACCTAAACGCCGCTACTCTAGCCACACTAAACCAGCTCTTAGCTCTTGAGTGCTTCTAATCGCCCTCTCATCTGTGCCAACATTTCTGCTTGGTCTTCTTCCTCTTCCTCCTCGGCCTGTGGTGCGCTGGGTAGCTCCTCTTCTTTTGCCTTGCCTGCAGGCAGTCGGTCCTTCAGCACCTCACTCAGCACCTTATCAACCTCTTCATCTGCCTCCTCCGCTTCACCCTCGAGCATCTCGTTGTCCATCAGGGTATCGTCTACCATCTCTTCAATGATGCCTGCTCGCATGAGCTCAGAGCTCAGCTCCCGCATTGTGCCTGTAAGCTCTGGTAATCGGACCAAACTGTTCACATCTTTCATTATGCCTGTACTGGCTTTGATGCTCCCCTCGATCTTACGAACAGAGAAGGCTTCATTGACTTGCATCTGTACAGAGTTGAGTTGTGCTTTCGAGGTGTGTAGTCGTGAAGACTGTTTCCGAACACGAATCAGTTCGCGAGCGAAGATACGGACGTCTTGGTTGGCTTGCTTGGCCATCGACGGGTTACGCTGGGCGCGTTTAGAGGATTGCATAATAAGATTTTTCGTCTTTTGCTCAGTCATCTTGAGCTGTTGGATATCGCGGTCAAGCTTGCGGACATTCTGACGAACGAGCGCGTTGCATTTGCGTTTCTAAGAGGACGTCAGACGTGCTGCCATTTAGGTAGTAGGTTCCAAGCACATGTACCTGCTCTTCGGGCGTAGGCTTCCATAGAAGACCACGCAGGGTCTCCATGGTGAGCGATCGTGCTACAGGCGTGTGTATGCGTGTATGCAAGTTGCTCCTAGAGCATCCGCTTGAAATGGTCCAGCTCGGTCACGATAGGGTCCAGTGGGCGGTATCAGTTTTCGCAAGTGCAGGATGAATGTACAGGGTCACACTGCAGAGGTATTAAGGATATTTCGGTCAAAAGTAGGGTAAGTGCAGAATTATGCTGTCGCAAGGCTGGGTGCATGTCAAAGAGTCGCAGGAGCGGTGCCTTGGAAGGGCAGAGGTACCGAGGGTGCATGGGCCATGTTGGTGACGTTTCGCGGGGCAGCAAGAGCTGTTACCCGCTAGTGATGGGCAAACTCATGCCAACACCTATTGCCCAAACCGCAACAATTCTTTGAGACAATTCAGGAACAATCCGGATTGCGTCAAGTTATTCCCGTGATTTCCATTAAATTGGTTTGCTCAGCGGATCCTAACCAAACAAGGCTGACCAGCTCGAGATTCTGTGGAGCTTCCATTGCTTTCTACGCTAGTCCCTCCACAACACCGCATTTCTTCAACTCGCTCAAGCTTGACTTAACAACCAACATCTCACTCTCACAAGCTTTGCTATAAAGCCACCCACCCTCTTACCACTTCACCGCCTCTTATACCCGCGATTGTGTCGACACACGACTACGCACCCCTTTCCAAC
Source organism: Shiraia sp. slf14 (assembly GCA_000498155.1). Classification (NCBI taxonomy): domain Eukaryota; kingdom Fungi; phylum Ascomycota; class Dothideomycetes; order Pleosporales; family Shiraiaceae; genus Shiraia; species Shiraia sp. slf14. The sequence continues at coordinate 665,825 of AXZN01000024.1, forward strand.
ATGTCCACCGTTGTTCCAGAAGGTGAGTTGCAGCCTTGCCCGATTCCAAGCTTCAATTCCGACCCTATCGAGCTCAGCGCAACCAATTTGGTGTTTGGCTATTTTCTAGCCTTCAGCGCATTATAATGGGCAAGATAATGGCTTCAGATGAAGCATTTGGAATCCAACAGAGCTTTTGCCAACTTTAATTGGATGGGCGCTTACAGTAGGCAGTTACATGGGCGCAACGCTCCTCGAGCAGCGACCCCGAGAAGAACTACATCTACCTGACTATCGTTGCGGCCGATGTGCCCGAGTCAGATTTGAAGCTCGATCTTAAGGAACAGTCCCTCAGCTTCAAGGGCCCCTCAACATCGAAGAAGGTCACATACGCTGTAGACCTCGAATTCTTCGCCGAGATCGATCCCAAGGAGTCTAAGATCAGCCACAGCGGACGTGACATCGCATTGGTACTACGCAAGAAGGAACTCAAAGAGGAGTTCTGGCCCCGTCTGCTCAAGGACAACAAGAAGATGCACTTCTTGAAGACCGATTTCGACAAGGTGAGTTTATCCACAAGAAGTTTGGGTTATCATATTCAATACTAACAATCACCAGTGGGTTGATGAGGATGAGCAAGATGAGGCACCCGAGGAGGACTACATGAGCCAGATGAACCCTATGGGCGGTGGCGACGGCGGCTTCGGCGGCATCGACTTCAGCAAGCTCGGCGCTGCCCAAGGCGCAGGCGGCCTTCCCGGCATGGGCGACATGAGCAGTATGATGGGCGGCATGGGCAGTGGCGAAGACAGCGATGATGACGACGACGAGGACATGCCCGAGCTCGAGAACGACGAGGATAAGCCCGCCGCGACCGAAACCTCCGCACCTGCATCAACCGACAAGCCCAAGATCGAGGAGGTCGCTTAGACGGCAGCTCCCTGGAAGGATGATCTACCATGCAGATGAATTGGGAGGGAAGGAAAGTTGTACCACCCCACTACAACTTTTGGCATTTCAGGTGTCAGGGTCTGGCGAGGAGTTGATTGTGGGTTTGCAGCATCGGGAGGCGGCCATCACGTTAGATATCCTCTTCCGGCGCAACAACTGGTCTGTGAATGATGATGGGAGGCGATGATTGCTATGGTACATGACCTCTTCAAAAAGAATATAACGAATCACACATGCATATTTCTCACTGATTGATTGACTTCACTTGCCCCTCAACCACAGCAAAATATTGTGAATTTCTTTTGATTCATTTCATTTCTTCATAACTTCATCATTCCGATTGGACAACAACAGTGCCCATTCTATAACATGTCTGGTTCTGGTATCAAGACTTTTTTGTTGGCAACAACAGTCGCAGTCGCAGTCGAAGTCGCGGTCGCTATGAAATTCAGTATGCCTCCGCCTTATTTTCCTTCCATCCTCTCCCCATATCCATCCCCCTTTCCTACTCCAATTCTTCCCATCCCCTCACACGCACCCGAGGAACACCTCTCAATCCCCCCTAATAATCTTCCCCACATACTTAAACTCCCACTCCCTCGGATCCTCGCCCACGAACTTCGCACCGACCTTCTCATCGAGAAGCTGCGTCGTAAGCGCGATATTTTCGTACCAAAGTCTAGCTTTTTCATCGGCGTCTTCGGCCCAGAGGACGAGCATGCCGTCGGAAGAGCGGGGCATGGGTTTGGGGGGCACGCCGCGCATTTTGAGGAGCATGTTGAGGATGTCGGAGAAGCGTTCGCCTTGTTGGGAGAAGGAGGCGGGGGATTTGTCCAGGGGCCATTTGGGGTGGCGGAGGGGTTGGGATAGGGGGTCTTGAGGGGGGGTTTCGGTTGCGGGGTCGTTGGATTGTAGGGCTGTGGCTAGGTCGTCGTCTGGTTGTTGTGGTGCATTGGTGGTATCGGGTGGGGTCGTGGTTGGAGGTTGAATTTCCCAGGTACGGAATAGCCAGCACATCCGCTCCACACAGGCTAGGAGGATGACGGCTACGAGGAATGTCTCGAAGGGGTTTGCTTGTTGGCGTTGTAGTAACCTTCGCTCAAGGTCATTCATCACAACGCGAGCAAGGCATGCTGCACGCTTTTCTGTTGCACCCATGATCTGCATTTTGATCAAGGCGTAAGAAGACGGATGGTTGAGGGCTGTGATAGGGGTGCGATTGGGGTCGTCCATGTCTGCTTGAGAAAGTGTTGGGGTTGCCATGGTAGGCGCAAGTGATGGATTCGAAAAGATATGCCACTCTAATGTCTGCGATGTAAGAATACGTGAGAGGTTCCACAGCTCCATGGCTTTGGCTAATAGCTGATCCTGGTTGGACGATGTTATGCTAGATGCTGTCTGTAATGTGGTCTTCATGAATGGTGATCCTTCCGTTTCGAAGAACATAGATCCCATTTTCTTGATGTAAAGGTCCAGCTTCCCACTGATATCGTCGTCGCTGTCGATCAATTCAAGATCTGGGGAGGTTAGCGCGTCAAATATTGCAGGATCGATCTCTGTGTTCTGGGGTCCCTGGGACTGTTGGCACTTCAGTGGTGTAAAAGCAACGAATATACCTGAGTTTGGATAGTGCGTGGCTTCTATACGCCCAGGCGTTTGGTCAAGTCGTATTTGGCCTTTGGCAGCGTGAGTAGCATGATGAGATAAAACTCCATGGAGCCCAGCAGAGTAAAGATTGAACTCTTCTGCGATGCGTGTTCTGATGCATGGCTGCTTCCACAGGCGAGCGCTTTCCACATTTTGACATGTATTGCAAGGATTTTCACCAGAACATGGCTTTTTCAACATGCGACACCGAATACACGCGCCTCGCTTCCGTACTTCTTGGACCTCCTTCCGTCTGGAATCAGAGAACCGTCCTCTTACTTTTGGCTTGGCCGGCTTTTGGTTCACGCTGAAGTCTGTCGTGAAGTGTGTTTGGTTGTTCGGATTCATGGCAATAGGTCGCGGATGAGGTACTGCCTTGTTGAGATGCTCATCTTTCCCGTGATCTTGTAGAAGAGGGTCAAGCGAATTCGGTTGCAGGTTTGGCCACTGTCCTCTGCCCGGAGCGTGATGGTGGAAGAATTTATCTGACATGCCGTTCATGCCGTGGCCCCCCAGCGTCATGTCCGGTTCCATGGTCATATTGTTGGTCAAAGGCATGAGCTCGTTTGCAGCTGATGCAGCCATGACAAGGGAGGGAACCATCTGGGCCATTGAAGTCGAGCTTGTCAAGGGCATGTTACCCATATGCGGCGAATTTGTTGGCGAATGATGCAGGGGCCCGTTGAACTGGTACATGGCCGGCATGGCCGGCGCGTTGGACATGTCCATGCCTTGAGACAAACCACCCATTTCAGGTCCCTCAGGCCGGTCGTCAATCAAGAACTCCTCCAGTAGACCCGCATGGCTAACATTATTGTGAACTTGTTGTGGCGGTTGCTTCTCCGGCATGCGCTGGCCCGACAGATCAAGGTGCTGTCGAGACACCTCAGCCAGCGTCTCCAAGGCGGAGAGCTGCTTCGAAGGCGCAAACGGGAGGTTCATCGGCTGGTTGCCCTGCAGCTGGTTGGAAGTGCTCCCAGCTGGCGTCGTGCTTGATCGCGCCATGTTCTCGGGAAGTGGCAGCTCATGGAACTGCAGCAGCGCGCGCTGGCGGTCTTGGAGGGGGAGGGCTGGACATTTCTTCACCAGGTGATTGGTAAGGCTATCGATACGGCCTTTTGGGAACTGCGCGATGTCAGCTTCTCTTTCTCTTCGTTGTGGGATTTTTTTTTTGCTAGGCGGGGTCGCACATACTTTTTCACCGCATGACTTGCAGGTGTGTTGGTAGCGATTGCTCGCATCTTCCAGCTTGGGACCACGTTCAAAGTATTCGAGGATCAATTGATTGGGCCTTCGACCCATGATAGGCCCAAGTGTGCGCGAAGCCTTCGTTTGCTTGTTGTTGTGACAGCCTCAGTTTTGTCAGGCAGATTAGGCGGTGACGCTTGCGGTGAGGGGTGGGATTTGGTCACGTGTCTCACGTCATCTGTGCAACCCATCTACTTCGTAATCAAGGGACCCCCGCGGTCATCCTTTAGCTCATCAAGGTACTTCGGACATCTGGGCAGAGCAGAGTAATAAACGAGGCTTGAATGGCTGACCCTGAAATCGCTGGTCGATTTTATCACGGTCGGGGCCTTGAACGGGTAAAGTCTTCTTGCACTAGTACTGCCTTGCCCGTGTGGCTTTCTCTTGCAGGCACAACGGGTTCTCTAGTTACCCTTGGCGAAGTAATCTTAACTCGGCCACCGCCCTTGCTAATGTAGCAACGGTTTAAACGTGGGCGTGAGCCTCAGCCACGTTCCACGCGGGTCTGACAGTCTGACATCGATCATTATCGCACTGACAACCTCGGAAGGTTTGAGATTCGGCCGATCTTTTGTAAAACAGTCGTCCTACGCGAGTCGTGATTAACATTTAGTTCAAACCTACGCGGTACGCGGCAACTTCGGTAGCTTGCCCTTTCACCTGAAAGTTGCCCAGCATAGAAAGTACCGTATTTTGACAAAGTGTTCCCGCCAACCATCTTTGCACCATGTTAAACCTCTCCGACATCAATCTTTCGCCCACCATGGACCGCATCACACATACTCTGGGACCTCGCGTTACCACGAGTTTGGCTGTCGCGGTAACCTATGCTGCGGTATGCAGGAGCTTGCGGTTTCGCCGGCGAGACTACAGAGCTGCCCATCTTCCCTACAAAACCCGCGAAGATTTCAAGAATATGACGGCAGAGGATGCTTGGACGATCGTCAAGTACATTACAGCTCTCGAATTTCCATGGATAAGTGTCAAGGCACTTGCATTTGCCCTTTTCAAGTAAGCCATATTTATGTTCATTCGTGGTATGCCCTATCTGATGTGTTATGAGAACTTACGGTATCCCCTCGATCTCGAAGCTGCTTTGCGAGACACAACAGCTTGGCAAAGTCGAGTATGCTGGGCGACGCTATGTCGACACATCAGTTCTCATCTCTGAGTTCTTGGGTCATGCCCCAGCTTCTGAACGCGCAAGCTCTGCCATTGCTCGGATGAACTTCCTCCACAGCAGATATCAGAAAGCCGGAAAGATCAGCAACGATGTAAGTATAGCTTAATAGTGGTGTGGCATGTGGCAGAGACACTGACCTGTGCATTAGGATATGCTTTATACTCTTTCATTGTTCATAACAGAGATTCCAAGATGGGTTGGAAAGTATGAATGGCGGTCACTAACACCCCTGGAAGTCTGCGGAATGTAAGCTCTCGAAGCCAACAATATCTGAATTCAAGAATCATCAATACGCACGACTAACATGTACATAGTGCAACACACTGGAAAGGCATCGGTGATTCCATGGGTATCGATTACTCCGCTCTTCGACACGGACCCAGTTCTTTCAAAGACGGACTCGAATTCTACGAAGACATCCAAGAGTGGGCAACTCAGTACGAAATTGAGAAGATGGTACCAGACAAGTATAACCACCAACTTGCAGAGGAAACGTCTGCGATTCTGATGACAGATGTGCCCAAACCACTGAAGCCCGTCGCGAAGAACTTCGTTATTGCACTCATGGACGATGTGCTGAGGAAAGCCATGATGTACAATGAGCCTCCTGCAATTTACCCCAAGCTCATTAAATCCATCTTCTTCATCAGAAGGACTCTCATGACATATTTCTTCCTACCACGTCCATTCGCGCTTCGATACAATCCTCTTACAGATCCGGATCCCAGGACTGGTCGCATGTTTTACAACGAATATCAAAATCAGCCATGGTATGTTAAACCAACATTCCTGACTCGAAATTCTCCCATGGCTTGGTTCCGTTGGGCAATAGGTGGTCCATACCCTGATGGTAAGAACTATAAACCTGAAGGCTACAAGATCTTCGAAGTTGGGCCACAGAAACTGGAAGGGAAAGGCGTGGAAGAGTGTGAAGCTACTAGGGATCGACTGATGAATGATGTTCGAGGTTGCCCATTTGCTTTCGCAAAGTAAACAATAGAGATCACAAATTTTGGTAGGACAGTTCATTTACACATAGATGTTATGATACCAGGAGGATTATTGCTACATTTATAGCCAAGAACAATCATTTCATAGATATAGAAGCTCATTGAAGACTATCTCCTATCTGACGCACAAAATCCGTCGCCGAGTTTGACATTCACTACACAATACATGACGTCAACGTGACCACCACACCACCTCAACCCACCCCGAAACCCCTTTCACCTCTCACATACCTACTACCAACCCTTCCACACAAATCCCACCAAACCTCAATCCTCAACTCCAACCCAGATCCAAACCCAACCTCCAAAACGACAATGCCCCCTAAATCCCCCACCACAACCCCCTCCCTCCACCCCTCCCCAACAATCCGCAAAGCCTTCCTAACCGAAGCCCTCCTAAACCTCTTCACCCTCCCCCTCCTCACCCACCCGCAAACCCTCCTCCCCTACCTCCTCCTCCACCCCTCAGACATCACCCCCGCAACCCTGCTCTTCGCGCGGCTCTTCGCCGGCATCGTCGTCGGCGGACTAACCAGCGCACTGCTCATCGGCGCGACAAACACGCGGGGCGGGATTGAAAGTCGACGGCCGACGTATGTGATGCTGGGACTGGGGGAGGTGGTTTTGTTGCCGGTTTTGGCGGCGGAGGTGAGCAAGGGAGGTGGGGAGGGGGCGGCGATTGGTGTGTGGGCGGGGTGGGTTGCGATGGGGATGTTGGTGCCGGGGGTGGTGTGGAGGGGGTGGGTGTTGGGTGTGAGGCCGGATTTGTTGGGGAGTGCTGAGGAGAGGGTTTGTAAGTGATTCTTTTGTTTTATTGGGGGTGAAGGTATGAGGATTATGCTGATTGTATGGTAGATGCGGGTGGTAAGAAGAGGGATGATTAGTGAGTAGGTGTATCGATTGGGGTAGAGCGTGGAGGGAGAGGTGTTGTCAGTGGAAGATTGTGGAGTTGTAAATCTTCATTGAGAAGTCCATTCGTACATCATTGGACGATTGTAATGGCCGTCCAAAATTTTACCCTAAACGCCTTGCTAAATGCAATACAATGCAGCCTTCGAGGCTGTGGGTTTTCACTTGCGTTTAATCCGCAAAGCCACCCCATTCAGCCTCTTCGTCCTCCTCTTCTTCCGCATCCTCATCCATCTCATCATCTTCCTGACCTCTCCATGATCTTAGTCTTTCGTCTGATAGTGTCTCTTTCGCCGCGACTCTGAGGACCTTTAGCTTTCCCTCTTTTGCCATTGCCTCGACTGGCTGCACTAGTATCTCGAGAGTCTCTCGGCTCTCCTCTTTTTCCCACTTATCACCTCCAACCTTTTCTAGCTCGTCTACCCAAATGTCGAGCACATGGTACCGCAGTCCATTTGGAATCTTCATGTCGGTGGGATTCAGTGGCAACTCCTCCATAATCGCATTCCATTGTTCTAGCGTTTCTGACTTCCACTTCTGGCGCGACAGAAATTGGAATGAAGCGTTGACATATTGACGGATGAGGTATAGGTACTTATCAAGCCTCAAGGCCTCAATTTGAGACCACTCGCGAGCGATTGTGACGAAGAAAGCACGAATGAATGGCAATGTGACGGCGGTTCGGAGCGCAGGCACGATCGAGGCAAGGTCGCGAGAGAGTCTTTGTTGGAGTGCCGGTTTATCTTGCATCCAGAGGCCTGGTGTGGTGTTAGAAAGGACATCCTAAGATATTTAAATGGTTTATGGGCAATCTTACAATAAAATAGGCCTTTCCATAGCTTCAGTAAGTCGAGTTCCGAGATTTGTGATTGTGCACCGAGGTAGTTTCGCAAAGAATCGAGCGCTTGATCGCGGACTTGCTTGTCTGTCGCAAAGGTCAGAATATGGTGATGTACTGTTTTCAAAGCTAAGAAACATACCGCTTGATGCAAGATGTCTTATGAAAGGGTTATTCTGCGCGTCAGAAGCCATCTTGTACGATACGTGCTTTTCGTCGTGTTCGTGATGCTCCAACGGCAGGTGGGAAACTTTTCTGGCGGGCGCAAATTAAGGTTATCGATAAGCATACTTAGCGCCTTCTGTACGAACCTATCGTGCACACCAACACTCACCACGTCTGTTTGTGAAATGACCTAATATATGTGGTTTTCTAAGTAGTGTTATCTACTATTAACTCGTTGTGCTTCTTTTTAAAATATCTTCAGCTATTTTAGTAAGCTAAAACTGCGATAAATATCATAACTAAATTTCCTAAGTTTTACGCATCACCGCGCCCGTACTTTCTTACTGCACGAATCCAATACTACGGCTGTATTTCCTAACGGAATAAAGCATGTAACATAGGCGCACTAAGAACGTGTCTAGGTACAAGATCTCGCTTTTTTATACGTAGACTAATTCTAGAGTAAGATCTTAATACCTCTTAGAATTTAAAATAGAAATTAATAAGTTTTTTTATCTAAATTATATAAGAAATTAGAATCTATATTCTTCCTAATTAAAATTCTAAATATTAAGTATTAAGGAACGCTAGATTTGCTCTAATATAAAGTGGTCCGTGCGTTATTACTAAGCGGGCAGCGCTAAAGGTTACTAGCTTGCAGAGCGATCTCTACTACTCTCTACGCCTTCTAACTTAGAAATCTAAACTAGGATCTAAATTAGGTAAGTATCTTCTATTCTACTAGGGAATAATACTAACTAAGATTCTAGTTACTTTTAAACTATTTAAGGTATAGTTAACACCTCTTTTCCTAACCTTCCTATCCTCCTCTTTTATTAAGCTAGCTACCTAGCTTTATAAAAAGCCTAGGAATTGTAGAAATATAGTAGAGACATGCTAGAAAGCAAGATCAGCATCGCTAACATGGCGCAGAGTAGGGATGCATCCAATGGTTGTGATTCCAACCAACGGACATGCCCGGCCGCGCGTGCTCTTCGACAAGGTTAGCCACCTTAACCACATCTAAATTACGCGACGACTAACAAGTCCATTTTCCAGGTTCAAGCAGTACTCTCGAATCGCGTCGTGGACAGTGTAAGTCTAAACCCCAATATCACCTCTCTACATTGGTCCGTGCGCAGCTGATATATTCCCAATTAGGATGAGCAATACTTAATCCAATGGAAAACCGATTCGCCTACTAATAATCCGCCACTGAGCTGGCATTCGATCAACGAGCTCGTACGCTGTTTGGAAGAAGTCCAGGTTTACCTAGAGACTAGGGAGAAGTATGAACACGGACCTCTTTTACTCTTAGAGCATTTCACTAACAAGATCAAAGGTCGATCGATGAAAACAAAGTAATCTCACGGAAACGAAAGACTCCCGATACAGTAGATGTTATTGAGAGACGACCCTCGCCTTTTGAAAGATTACAAACGGATGGATCCTCGTCTATGTCGAGATCTCCATCAGTGTCTTCCACGTCTCCACTGCCTTCCACTGATGTCTACAATGGTATTATTGACGTAGATGAAAATGGCTTCATCTTCTGCCGAGCTGTGAGTGACTTTACCTAACAAGTGCTGCGAAGTTTCATTAACAATTCGCAGAATTCAGGCCCCAAGATCGCTAGCATCGACGTACGAGTAATTCCAACACCAGACATGCTACGAACAGCCCATCACTCCGGAGTCGACACAGCACTTCGCTACATCCGAGCAGAATACATCCGGCGCCTCAAAAAGCTCCCCGGAAAACCAATCCACTTGTTCAACACCATCGACGCCTCAACACCCTCCCTACGCTTCAAATACATCTCCGACTACATCCTCACCGAAGGCGTCTACCGCGCCTCCTCAGAAACCCAACAAGGCTGCACAAAATGTTCGCCACACATGGGCCGCAACATAGGCTGCGAATACACCAAAAAATGCGACTGTCTCGAATACGCCGCCGTCGACGAAAAGCGCATCACCGACCCCACCCAACTCTCAGAATACCACCTCGCCCTCGAAACCGGCGCTTCTACCCTAGGCTTCCCCAAGAAATTCCCATACTTCGCCGAAGGCACCACGCGCGAGAAACCAGGCTGCCTCGTCCGCTTCTACCTCCATTCCCGCTACCCCATCTACGAATGCAATGACAAATGCCACTGCGGCCCCGCATGCCGCAACAAAAACGTGCAATTCGGCCGCACCGTCGAACTCGAAATCTTCCGCACAAAAGGCGGGCGGGGCTGGGGTCTGAGATGCACCCAGCCCTTACACGAGGGCCAATTCATCGACACGTACCGTGGAGAAATCATCACCGACGCTGAAGCCACACGCCGCGAAGATGCATCGACGTCGAAATCCAAAGCCTCGTACTTATACTCGCTGGATAAATTCGCGGAAAGCGAGGGCCTTCCGCAGGAGGAGTTGTATGTCGTGGATGGAGAGTATATGGGCGGTCCGACGAAGTTTATAAATCACTCTTGCGAACCCAATTGCAGGCAGTATACCGTGAGTTATAATAAGCATGATCCTAGGGTGTATGATATTGCGTTTTTTGCGTGTAGGGATGTTCCGGCATTCGAGGAGTTGACCTTTGACTATTTGGATCGGGATGAAGATGATGGGGACGAGGGGGAGGGAGAAGGGGAGGGTGAGGAGCCGGGCGAGGGAGCGATTCCGTGTTTGTGTGGGGCGGAGAGGTGTCGGAAGTGGCTTTGGACTTGAGGTGGTGGTTGAGGATGGTGGGTTGGATTGGCTGGATGAGTGGGTTTGGAACGGGGGATGGGATAGGGTCTGGTGAACTGGTTCAATGTGTTTGGTATTGGAGTTGGCAAAATGGAGTCGAGTTGACTTAGGGACAGAGATTAAGCAAACAGTGCAGGTATTCAGATTCATGATGTCCTTGCATCACATCACAACACAACACACATACACATTCTCACTTAGCCATCTTCGGTTCAATATGTTTAACATTCTTTTCATTTACATTCTCATTTTCATCTCTCTCCTCCATTATATTACCAATTTCTCTCCTCCCATTCCCTTTCATATTAACAATCTGATCCATCCTCCACTATGTACTCCTGTCCAAACGACAGACTGCGGCGGGGTATATCCTAATCTTAAACTTGAAAACTTTACAACTTAGGGAAAGGTTTTAAGTATGTATGTGATAATAGTGTAAAAAAGTGATGATAGACGCTAACTCAACAAATCAACAAATCAACGAACAAAGACAGAGAGACGGAGAGAGTGAGAGTGATTAACTATTCTTCAAGCAAAACAATACACAAGACACAAGGAAACATATAAACACAACCACAAAGCAACAATATTTGCAAAACAAAGGGAAGGTATATAACGTAAAAAGTCCAAGTCGATCGAGGGAGTAGTGAGGGGGGCCGAGATGAAAAACCAAGCAATATACCTACTCAAAACTCCCGCCGGGTGTGGGAAAAAAAGAGGTCCAGTCTAACTACAATATTCTTCAATCTTTTATAATATGAACATAGGAAATCCTCCGCTTGTTCTTCTCTCTGTCTTTTCATTTCAATCTAGATTCCAATCTCATCAGCACTACTGCAACGCGCTCTTTTCACCGCCTCTCATCTCTTCCTAGTTCCCGGCCGAAACTCAATGCAAGAGGTGTAACTTCACCTTCGCCAACGGTACTTTCATCGTCGTAAAATCCGCTCTCGCTGAATTGCTCCACTTCTGCATCCTGGTCATATGCTGCCTTGCGCATCAGTGGCGGTGTTTGAGGAACGCGCTTTGGTGCCGAACCGCCTAGACCGGGAAACCCCATTTCCGTGGTGGACGAGGTCTTGGAACTGGTGGAGTTGGTGCGCTGGTTGGATGGGCGGGAAGAGCTCGAGGGAAGGTCGGGTGTGGAGCGACGCATGTTCGATTTCGGGGGCGTCATCAAGCCAGAGAGGAAGGAGGATGAGGGTTGAGGTGCGGTGCGAGAGGGTGTCTGGTTGCGGGATGGGGCATTGGACGAATTTGCCAGTGCGGATGTGGCTTCACCCCTACCTTTGCGCCAGTTACCGAATGCGGCGGCGAGTTGGACGGCTTTTGGAGAGGCAAAGTTGGAAAGAGTGCTCAGTGTAGGGAAGCTTTGCTGGCCACCTGAGATGAGACGCTCTTTTTCTGACTGCTCCATCTGCAGGTTGGTGCGGATACGGATCGCTGCATCGCGGACTGTCTCGCGGTCGAATGTTGGCTGAGCAAGTGCAGTGATGAGATCGTTCAAGTCATCAACACGAACTCCAAGAAGTTCACGAAGCCAGTTGATTTCCGTTTCGCGCTCCTTCAGTTTAGCAGGTGCTTCGGTGTCAATATCTTCCATCTGATGCTCGAGTGACTCGATGCGCTGTTCACGTTCTTGCAACTGTTCTTGCAGAACAGCAATTGACTCTCGGAGAGCTTGAGAAGAGATCCTCTCTGCACCGCTAGGCGCCGACGATGCAAAAGTAGGAGACTTGGCTGCCGCGGCAGCAGCAGCATTAGCAGCCTCCTTCGCAACCTGCAGCTTCTCCTCAAGCAAAGCAATCCTATCCTTAAGATGATCAGCCTTGGAATCAGCAAGTGCAAGCCTATCATTATGGAAGGCCTCAGCACGCTCCTTATCCTCGCGAGCAAATTTCAATGCACGAGCATGTTCCTGTTTGACATGCTCAAGCTGGCGTTCGAACACGCGTTGTTGCTCCGCCAGATTGTGTCTGTTGCTCTCGTGGGCTTCAAGGACAGCCTGCTTCTTAACATCAGAAGCAGCCTCGAGGTCCAGTTCGTGCTTCTCCTTAGCAGTGTCGGCATCAAGGCGGACTTGGTCGAGTTCAGCGCGAACACGGGCAACCTCACTTTCCAAATCATGTCGGACAATGTTGACTTGGTTGTTGGCTGCGTCGATATCGGCCTCCATGAGCACGCGGATGCGGCGAATCTCAGTATGCGCTGCGTCCCTCGCTTCACGCATATCACGTTCGTACCGCTCAGCATTGTGTTGATGCTCTCTGGACTCATTTCGGAGCTGTTCGATAGTCTCCTCAAGCCTGGCGTTGTGCTTCTGAGTCTGCTCCAAGTGGATCCTGAGCTTCATGCCTTCGCGTTCCTGGGTCTCCAATCGTTCGAGCTCCCTCTCCAGACGTTCGCGTGTTCGACCCTCAGCTTCGATGCGGGCGCTGAGAATCTCGTACTTGGTCAGCGATGACTCCTCATTCTTCTGCCATTGAGCACGCTCGGCGGCAATTTGCTTCGAAGCGGCAACCATATCTTCTTGCAGCTTCTCAAACTTGGCGCGCATGGATTCGCGAACCCTTGTGGCCTCTTCAGCTTGATAGCGCGCTTGCTCAATAGCCTCGCGCATCTGCTTGGTCTCCTCGTGAGCCTGCTGGAGGTCGTTTCGCCACTTGCTGGCAGAGATACGATGTTCCTCCAAGGTAGATGAGAGAGCATCGTTTTCTGCAGTCACTGTCTTCAATCTTGCCTGAAGATCCTCCTCTGAGCTCTCCAAAGCCACGTTCTTAAGCTTGAGCTCTTCATTCTCGGCATCCAAAGCAGCCAGCCTATCACGGGCTTCATTGTCGTTGTTCTGATAGGCATCGAGATCACGGAGGGCTGCGTCGCGTTCCTCTGTCAATACACGAATCTTGTCTTCATCCTGGGTGGCAGCTTGCTGAAGAAGGGAAAGTTCTTCCTCTGTAACCTTGAGCAATCGAGCGGTATCAGCTTCGCGAGCTTCAAGTGCTTGTCGTGCTGCCGCCTCTTCCTCAGAGCGTAGCGCCGTCTCCTTGAGCATTGCTTCAAGTTCCGCGATGCGCATATCCTTCTCTTGAGTGGCCTGAGACCAATCGCGCTTTGTAATCTCCATACTCTGTTGTTTGAACGCATCATCCACAACTGCACGCACATCATCAGTCTTCAAGTGCTGATTGGTTGCTTGGGCGATGGATGCTTTGAGGCTACCGATGACCTGGTAGATCTCAGACATATCAACTTGAGGTTGAGGAATATCCACTGGAGCATCCAACTTAGCAGGCTGGTGAGCAGTCAGAGCTTCAGCAACAATCGATCGAATAGTTTCGGGTTGTACAGGCTCCACAACTGGCGGGGCTGGAGGCTGGTGGGATGACAAAGCCTCTGCAACGATGGCGCGGATAGCGTCCGCATGTAGAGGCTCAGGCACGACTGTATTCTGCTGATGTGCAGTAAAAGCTTCTGAAAAGATAGCCTTGAGGTCATCTGGCCAAATTTGTTCAGGAACTGGAGCTGGCAGGGGTTGAGGTGCATGTGTCTCAAACGCATCCATCACGATAGCACGAATATCGTCAGTCTTGACTGGTTCAGCAACAACTTCTGGAACTGAAGGCTTATTAGATGCCACAACTTCCTCCACGATTGCACGAATTTGATCGGCAGGGACATATTCCACAGGCGCAGGCGCAGGCTGATGAGCCGCAAAGACGTCAGCGACAATCTCCCGGATCTTCTCAGGGGCCATTGGTTCGGGGACGGGAACCGGCATGGGTGCAATTTGTGATTGATGAGACTCAAGTGCGTCCTTGACAATAGCTCGGATCTTCTCCAGCTTCCTGTCTCTAGGTGAGCGAGGACGGAATTGGCTATCGTCCCCAACTTCCTCGTCCTCGTCATCTGCGTCACTGTCCAGACGCTCAGCCGTGGACATGCTTCTGCGGCCATGGCTAGGCCGTTGTGACATGGATGCAAGCGCCTCTTGAATACCATGCAGGTTTTGCTCTAGTGGGCCAAGACGGGACTGCAGGAGACGCCCCATGAGGTCATCCACATGCTTATCGAAGAAGCGACTACGCATCTGAATCTTGTCCTCTCCCTCAGTGAGCAAGCCTTCATCCCAATCACTCACTGGAATATCCTCTGCATTATTCAGACGATGTACAGGAGATTCGTACGCAATGGCTGCACGCTCGTCATCGAAAGGATCTTGACCTGAAGTCGCAGAGCCTTGGAGATTGCGGAGAGGATAAATCCGGCGAGGACTTGGGCTCGGCGCATCACTACGCATTTTGAAATTAGGTTGTAAGTCATTGCGTTCAAATTCATTAGGTGTCCTCTGAGGAGAAGACTGGTCCCAAGAATTCTCGTCACGCTCAACGCCAAAGTCCGATCCTTCATCATTCATATGCTTCATAACAGCATCAATGTCGTTGAACGAAGCATGGCCCAATTGATCAAAGTCCATGCTTTCGCTCTCTGTATAATGCATGTGCCTACGACCCTCCATAGCAGTCTTGAACGAACCATCATCGCTTGGTCGGTAGGTAGTTGCGGGGCTGCGGCTGGAGAATCGTGGTGGAGTAACTTGAGGCTTTTCGAGATCGTCGGTCTGGGAAGGCCTCGTGAGATGGAAGCCAAAGTCATAGCCACCACTTGTTCCTTGTGGTCGGAACTCAAAGGCCTTGGCACTCGCGGAGAGAGTGCTCTTGTGAGTATGCTTCTTGGGCTCTGGTTCAGGCTCTTCGATTGTAGGCGTAGGCACATCGCTTGCGTGTGGTGTATCATCATCAGCACCAACATCCAACAGTTGCTCATCCTGTTGAGTTGGGATGACGGTGTCGTTGATGGACACGCCATGCTGCAGCGAGAAGGGTTCGGGGCTCTTTGACTTCGACTTGGCACGCTTGCCATTCGGCGAGAGATTCTCCTTGTCCTCTGGTAAGTCTTCAGGTTTGAATTCGGGCACAAGTAGATCGACTTCAGGTTCCTGGACTTCAGCCAATGGTTGCGATGGCAAAACAGGCTGGAGAGCAAATTTAGGCACATCATCACCATCAGCACGACCTGTTCGAACACGCTTCTCTCGTCCTTCAGCTTGAGCAACGCGACCTGATTCATCTTCTCCGTATTGTTGCTCCTTCTCAGGCGTCTTCTCCCGCACAACATCAGGACGAACAATTGGAACAGCCTTTGATCGGGTAGCTGGCTTGATGATATCGCTAGCAGAAAGATTGACATTTCCGAAGATCTTGGAAGAGAAGCTGGTCGGCGCAGACACTGACTTATTAGGGTCAAATGAAGACACACCAGGGTTGAATGAAGGAGCATCTGGCTTGAAAGCTGGCGGACTGGAGAAGTTGAAGCCAGGAGAGGAAAATGCAGGCATGCCAGTGGGCTTAAACTCTGGTACCTCCACTGCAGACTTGAGAATAGCAGCCTCTGAAGCAGGTTGGAAAGCTGGTGCACCAGGGGTGAATGCAGGGGCGCTCGGCTTGAAAGCGGGCGCTGTCACATTGAAACTTGACATGCCATCGACGCTAGGCTTGTTGCTTCGAGGAGTAGAAACCTCCGTCGAAGACTTGACAGCAGGCGAAAAGTTGAAGCCAGATGAGAATGACCCTGGGCTGAATGACGCCGCAGGGTTGAACTTGAACTCCTTGGCTTCAACATTGAGTTTCGACATGGAAGACTTGGAAGTGTGCTTGCTGTGGACCGCAGAGGCAGGCTTGCTGAACGCAAATTTGTTGTCTTTCCAAGAGTTGCTGACCTGCGACGGTGCCTTCGAATGTTGTGTCGAATTCTCTTGAATCTCTCCCTCATCAAGACTTGGGTTGGTGTTCTCAGATAGATTCGTCTTGGCACCATCACTGTCTCCTCGAGGGTTCTGTTGGGCGGGGAAGGAAAATGCCACAGGTTGTTGGGACTTGGCAAGCGAATGAGCTCTGCTGTGGGGTTGGGGTTGATGCAGAACTGGTCCAGATTCCTCCCATGCAGCATTAGCGCCAGCTTCCTTTGGCTTGAACTGCTCGTTCACTTCAGACTCTGTGCTAAAATCTCCTCCCTCAGCAAATTGTTTATCAATGGCCTCTTCCAAATGATATTCTGCATCGGCGGCCTCCCGCTCAAGGTTCTCGCTGATATTGTGACGATGACCCCGAGGAGTAGGCACAGCGATTTCTGGTGCAGTCTTCGAGGCATGCTTCATATCCGGCAGTTCATCTTCCTCATCCTCATCTTCCGGTACTTCCGCGAGCGTTGACGAAGGACGCATACCAAGGAGTTGTTGCTGTTGCTGCTGAAGGAGCTGTGTTTGCAACTGTTGCTGCTGCATCTGCATCTGAAGAAGGAATTCGTCTCTCTGAGATGCGGTCGGAGGAAATTGCTGGTTACGAATGCCAAATGGCGAACTGGGAGAAACGATGCCAGCCAGATCAGCCCGATTCAAAGGAAGTGCAGGCGATCCAGTACGACCATCTTGGAGACCAAAGTAGTTTCCAGGAGACCATGTGCCAGATGGTGAGATCGCATGGTGGGAAAAGCTAGCAGGTGAAGCAAAAGTCGAGTGACGGTGCATATGCATTGGTCCTCGTGGATTGGCGAAAGCGCCTGGTGAAGCAATCGATTGTCGAGACATATGTCCTGGTGATGGACCCAGCGGGAACGATCCAGAAACAATGCTGCCCTGTCTGGCCATGCGATGACTGCCTGCTGAAGAAGTAGGTATGGGAGGTGAAAATACCTGGCCCGGATGTTGCTGGCCAGAAGTTGATCTTGACATTGGTAGTGGTATATCCTCCTCGCCTCCAAGACTAACACCAAGCGCTGCCAGCTTGGCCTCTACCAACGACCTCTCGTAAGCCTCCCATTCTTCTCTCTTCGCTATCCGAACTGGAAATTTGGAGCCTGCCGTTGCTCGCTCAGCTTGCATATCTGCCTCCTCAGGCCATATGGCTCGATTATGTGACATTTGCTCTCCTGTGCTAAAGCCTTGGGTATTGTACCCCTGACTTTGCAGCTTTTGCAGCTTTGCCTCCACCGCTTCAGCGCTCATCGGTTTTGGTGGGTAGCCAGGTTTACCCCTGGGAATGTCGCCCGGAATCGAAATGATACAACCCTTGCCCTTGACCATGATCTTCTTTCGAACTCGTGGGGCGGGTACTCGTACAGGTTCGGGAGGAGTTAAGTGTCGGTTTGGAGGCGTTGGGAGCTGTTTGTTCAAAGACTCCTGAGCCACCTTGTTTGCGATGTTCTCCAAGGGCTGTTCATTTGCAAGTTTTGGCGATTCCGCTGGGGTAAGTATCTGTGGCGATGCCGGTGACTTGTTCTCCTGTGTGGACTGTGCATTGGCGGTCTGTAGCCCTGCTGGCTCAGTGCCTGAGGTTTGCCTCGACGAGTTTGCCTCAGGCACTGCATACTTTGAGGCCATCATCTTGCCGATTGCTTGCTTCTGCTCTTTACTAAAGTGACGCCAGAAGTCCTGCTGATTCAGCGTCTTGTTGGTACCCCTTGCCTTGTGTCCTCTCTTTGGGGGAGGCTCAAGTACTATCTCTTGTTCCTCGTCGGACTCAAGATCAGTCTCAGAATCGTCCACCCAGTCGTTGGTCTCTCGATTCCACCTCTCTTCCAGAAACTGCTGGACCCACTCTGCAGAGGTTGGATTTGTATCGGAAGCTCGCGGAGTAAGCCCTGAACCTGAAGCTGAAGCTTCCTTGGTAGGGGTGACGAGATCTGGAAGACGAGATCGGATGAGATGCTCGAGCGTAAAACGATTTGGCGAGGCGTCCCTGTCGATGCGAGGGATCAAATGCTCGAGATTGAAGCGATTTGGCGACTCTTGCTCTATTTCTAGACGCGAGGGTAGCAAATGCTCAAGGCCAAAAGACAGAATCGAAGACTCTCCTTCAAGGTCGTCGTCGCCAAAGTTGGTCGAGGCCTGACGGGACGGGTTGAAGGCGGGAGGGGGGTGTCGATAGGGACTGCCCCAACTAGCAGTGTAGTACGAAGTGTCTGTCCTGTCGTTCCGCGCAACGGTCGAAGGCGTATGCGGGTTGGTTCCAAGGATGGAGTAGGACGGCAGGGGAGGAAGCTCTGGGCTGGAGTGACCAAGAGTCCGAGTTGGGGACGGAGCAGTCCACAACGTCTGGGCAGGCGAGACTACACCACGCGCCTCAGAAGGACTGTTCGCTTGACCAAATTGCTGGGCAGCAGATGGAGGCGATGACGGCGGTGGCGGTGAGGGAGTCGAAGACCGTCGAGCTTGCATATACAGATCCGCTTCTCCTGGGCGACTCTCTGGAGCTCCAACACTCTCACACAGCCGGGCACTCTTGCCACCAAACACGCGTCCGACAGTGAATGGGGAGCAAGGAGCTTGGTTGGATGGCAGGTCAAGAGGCGTAGGGCAAGGCTAGGAGCTGCAGGAACGCGTGCAAAGGACGGGTTGACTCGACGAGATTGGCCGGGTGACGCAAGTATAATTAAGTATACAAGAAAGGAAAGGCGATGGGCGAGCAAGCCTAAAGGAGCGACATGAAGTTGGAAGTCAGCACTGATCTGGAGACTACAGGACGAGCCAACATCCCGTGGGCAGAAGCAGCAAAGCAAGGCAAATGCAAAAAACGAAGCAGTAGCAAGAAGTTGTGCGTGCAGGCCCAGTGACCATGGGGGGAAAGGAGTGGTGAGTGCCGCTAATTTAGCCAGCAGGGCCAATGGCGGATGCTTGACTTGCGGGCCAAAACGAACGTGGCATTACATCAGGGGCCCAATTTGATCCCGTCACCCACCGCACCGCCGAGCATGGGGAAACCGAAACCATATGCAGGTGCAACGTCGCACACACACTGGCTGACTTGCACACAGCCTGCATCTCGTGGGCATCCTGCGTTGCACTGCATCCCGCATTCCTCGACGCTCGTTCAACAGCCCTACCATCCGAGGGGGGGAACTTTTTTTTTTCTGTGGACAGCCAGCCGGGTAGACGCGTCGGTTCGCACATGACAGCGCGTCAGGGCTAATTTTACCAAGGGCAATTTCACTCTCCAGATGCCCCTCTCATGCACATGCATATATGCATACTATGTATGTGACTTACTCAGATGCCATCTACCATGTTGTGTATACACAATAACTCCCATCCAATCACCTTCTGCCATGCACCACTCGGTCTCAACTTACCCCTCGACAGGCTGAGCATTGGACCAGATACACTCTCCACCCACCCACCAAAACATCACGTCCACAATGTTTTGAACACGATCATCAAACTCTGGTACATCAGTGGGGCATCAAATCTACACAGCCAGGGTCATCGATGGACGTGATGAAAAGGGGTCCTGACTAACCTCCTGAATGGCTTAGTCAACGGGAACTAGCGTGGCGCAACCAGAGACTGTTTGAGGTAAAGTCACGTGTTTGTGGTGACATCCTGGTGATTTCGTCTATTAATACTATCGTATGTATCGCAATTCAGGAGTGAATCTACCGAAATGATGTTCATGTGTATGTATGCAAGATAATTTTCAAAACCTAGGTATCCAATGTCGCAATGACATGCACCTTCTACCAACCTCTAAAATGCAAGATACAAATACACCATGCAAACAACGCCCATCTATGCTTAAATCAAAACCAATCGAAATCACTTCTACACCTTCAACCACATAAACATCCTCTTCACAAACGGACTCCTCTTGAACCCATTTGGCCCTCTATGATGATCCTCCCCTTCAGTCACAGGATCAATATCACCCTGCGTCTTCCCCTCTGCAGCAGCCTCTTCCTCCAACTGTCCAATCTTCCACGCCCTTACAAGCCACAAGAAGACCGCAGCGCCGATGTACATAGCGCCTGTGAAGACAATGGCACCTGTATACGAACCGCCATTGAACGCTACGATTTCAAGACCGATAGCCTCGGCAACTATAGTTCGTTAGCAAGGCATGTCTCATAAAACGTATCAAAACCAAGAAAAAGTAGAAAGTGGTGAAAGGATCCCAAAAAAATGAAGACATGAAAAAAAAAAGACTCACAAGTCGTAGGCAAAACAAGCACCAACCACGTAATCGACAACGCAGAAGGCAACCTCCTCAACCCCATCACCTCGACCGTCACGGGCCCCACAACCGCCCAATACGTCCCCGCCACCATGCCCGACACAATCGCAAAGAAAGCCAGCACCCCGAAACTCTTCGCAAACATCCATATCACCAGACAAAACAACCCGACCAGAAACGTCATCGTGGCTGCCATGTTGATCCGCCCGACGTTGTCGCTGAAGTACCCGATGGGCGGGCGACCGAGTGCTTGGCCCAAATTGAGGACCGCGCCGATGATGCTGCCTTGCTGCGCGGAGAGGCCGATGGTGCGCGCGTAGTTGGGCAGGGAGAAGAGGAGCACGACGTAGCCGAGCATGCTGAGGAAGCCGAATGCCATGAGGCCCAGGAACTCGATTTTCTGGAAAAGCTTGTAATCGAAGCTCAAGAGCGTGCTGCCGATTTGCTTGTTGCGGTCCTTGATGAGCAGGGCGCATGCGAAGTTTACGACAAAGGCGATGATGCCGAGGGTGCGGAAGGCCCAGGGGAGTCCGATGTTTTTGATCATGGCTTGTGTGGCGAGCGAGTAGATCAGGCCGCCGAGTCCTGAGCCTGCAGCGGAGATGCCATTGGCGAGAGATCGGTGGGTGGTGAACCATTGCGCTGCGATGCCTACGGAGCCGACGAATAAGAAGCCCATGCCCCAGCCGAAGCAGACGCCTTGGGAGAGGAAGAGTTGCCAGATCTGGGTGGTGAAGCTGGCGCCGATGAAGCTGATGGCTTCGAGGAAGACGCCTATGAGGAGGGTGGTACGGGTGTTGAAGATACGGGTTGTTAAGGTGGCGAGGGGAGAGACGATGAGTGCTTGAGAGATGGAGAGGCCGCCGATGAATGCATAGTGCAAGGGAGTGGTTCCTGGGAAGACATTGTTGGAGAGGTAGTATGCTAGAAAGACGGCATATGAAGAATTGAGACCCCACGTATGTGCGTTGATGGTTGCTGCTGCTGCGACGCATACCCAGCCATAACCTCCATTTGGCGGAACATCGACTTTGTCTTCTGAAGGGGGAGTTGCTGTTTCGCGATCTGATTGCCCTTGTACGGCCCCGTCTTTGGATTCTCCCTGCTCTTTGCTTACGACTTCGCCGCCCATTACATCGTCTTTTCCTTGACCTATGCTGCTCCTCTCCTTCTCAGACTGTGCGATTCCCGACTCTTTACCATCGTCTGAAGTTTGTGGGGTAGATGGACTGCCCATAGCCGAATCGGAAATAAATCACTTCCCTCAAGAACCTTTGGATGAAACACGTACAAATCTTCGCATCTCATACGAGGGATGTCATTGATTGTCAAGGGGACATTGAATATATAAGTAAGTCGTATTCGCCTGCAAGTTCGCTCATTTGGAGTAAAGGAGTCATTACCGACGACAAAGTGGAGTTGCTTCACCGGGAATAATCGAAACTTTTACGTGACGCCGTTGATGTTCGATACATCCGGTTAGCCGCCATTCCTCTCATTCGCCAACACCGTCACTGGCCTGAACGTGTTTGCTCTGTCATCTGAATTTGCCGCGAAATCCGTCCGAGCGGTACGGTATCCGACATGCGGCTCAATGTCCGAACACCTGGTTCATATACACATTCACATGCTGCATCACAATCTATTCGACCGATTCGGGGTCGGATATAGTCAAAATCTTGTCAATTGATCGGAATCGGACATGAACAGAATTTGTTAAGGGTTTTGTATGTCATTTGATTCTACATAGGAGAGAAAAGAGCGTCATTAGGCAATTTGAAGCCGACTGGTATCATTCACAAAACACCATCCACAATATCCTTACCTCGCATTCACGCTCGATTCGCACTGAGCCATGAATCGGTACATGCCCTCAATACCTTGGTACTCAAGCGGTGTATGCATATCCATCTCTTCAGCCTCACTCGTATGCAGACTCTCATAGCCAGAAGGTGAGGACACAGATAGCCAAGGATTGGTCTCCTCAACGTCAGCCATGTAGTCGTAACTATGTTCCGAATGTGTCGAATAAGCTGGGGAAGTAACAGTTCGTGGTGAGAGCATGTTCCGCCAATCAATGTCGGGTTGAACATGTTGCCGCCCATCTACTGGCTTCTCATAAAATGAACATTCGGATGGCGTTTGGCTCGGGGCAAATGGGAAAAGCAATGCGATTTCAGTTCCAGCAAAAGCGTCGAAATCTTCATCTTGGTGCACCACGCCTCGCTCGACACCAAATTCGTTGCATATTGTTTCGACTGTTTCTGCGTCACAGCCTGGGAAGTGAATTTTCAATGTTGAGTCTTCGTAAGAAATGGGCAAGTCTCCTAGCTCTGCCAACCGCTGAAGGTCCTTCAGCACTGCTGCGAGTTCTTTGACTGCCCGCGAAAAGTCGACCGACAGAATATCGAGGAGACCATCATGGTTCAGGGACTTCTGCTGCTGGTTAAACGAGCTGAAGCCCTTGACAGCCTTCAAAGGTGTGAGAGCAGTGATGGTGGGGTTGATGTTGAAGCTGATGAAAGATCCGGGGGTAGCCTTTGGAACCTTGTTCAAAGTGCGATTGACTTGATCTTGTAAAGCTGATACTGTTTTGAAGCGCTTCTCGCCGTTGTGCGGGTTGACGCCGTCAAATTGCGCCTTCTGGCCGCCTACTAAGAATGCTCGAACAGCTTGCGATACGTTGTTGATAACCTGTGCTGGGGCAGCTGGACCATGGCTGAAGTAGCGAGCTCCCCCAGCCCTTCCAGAGCCCCATGCGTAACCTCCAGCCGTTCGACCAAGTGTACCTCCAGTCAGGTTGGGGCGAAGAGTCGACGCGAAGGGTGCACGGCCAGTTTGAGTACTGACAATAGTTCCAATGCGCGACTTGGGAAAGGAAGATTTGTCAAACTTGACACCTGCTGAACGAGACGCAGAGGAAGTAAATCGTCGGACAGTTGAAGTGATAACACTATGGGTAGTGTACCATCTGCCTTTGCTTTGCTTAAGCCAAGCGATGCGATGAATAGGATGCTTTGGAGCATTTCGGGCTAGAATACGTTGTAGTTGCGCTTGTGTTGGTCGTGAAGCAGCTGGAAGCAGATTCTGTATGAGCTGTGCAGCGTGCCGCCAGGCAGCCCTGATTCACATGTTAGAAGTTGATAGCATGGAGTAGCATATAAAGTCACTTACTTAGCCACCCTGGCGTGCTTCGCCAACAGCGTGTGGAAATGCAGCACTCCTGCTGCCATGATTGTGTTGTACTACCAATACTTGGTGGTAGAGAAGGGAGTCAGTCTTGAAGTGTGGGGATATATGGTAGTTGAGGCGCAGGGCACATTCGCCACCATGTCGGAGCCTAGAACTTCCGACATCCACGTATGACGACGAACACGTGCACACCGCCCAACCGAAACACCAGAAGTGTATTCAATGTGCTTTGGCTTTCTGCATGTTACTGAAGTTGTGAGATAATTTTGAAGCTATTGGCTGATTTGTCTGCCTTCTATAAGTTACACTATCTAAAATTGTTACATACCTTCTGGAAGCTTTTCTGATGTCATGCTTCATCGCTCTATAATTCTTAAAACGCATTGCTGTGAGCATGCAAGAAATTGCTCTCTCCAAACCAGCAATTTGCAATTGTTAAAAAAGTAATCGATAACTTACTGTTTCGTCTCGATTAACATGCACCAAAGGATGCAATAAATATGCAATGGTTGAGGTTAGTGTGAGCCATGATTTGTGGTCTGCCCTGCATCATATCGTGAACACACTCGAAACCATAGACTACGTCTTGCACGGCATCACTGATCGCATACTTCATCAAACGTCATACGTGAACGCACTGTCAGTGGAGGCCGTTTCTCGCGCAAATGCAATCAACTTATTCGCCTACTTTTACAGCTTTTACAAAGGCCACCGCCTACTGCTTATGTACCTGACACAAAAAAAGGCCTGGACATGGAGTCCATGCACACAAAGACCAAATGGACACGGATATCGCTATGCCGAGTGGAGAATCGAAAGATATTCTTTGGTGGATATGGTTTAGATGCAAAACAAACGAAGACGCCGACCATAATGCCATAGCTCGAGGGAATGATCTGGAGGCACTCCAGATCTGCGGAACACCGACTTGGGAAAAGGTGTTATTCGTATCGGGGATCTGCATCGTGATGGTGTACGACGCACTGAGGTGCGTAAAGAATCTATCAAATAAACGGGCTGTCCGCCACCATGTACAAACGCCAAAACACAAACTTTTGATGTGTTAACGCCCTATTTCGCGCCTATAATAAATTCAGGCAACAACGGAAGAGGGCCAAAACATGTCTTGAATGATCGGCAGGAGCCATCGCCAGTGATACCGGATTGCCCATTGGTCGTTGTTAAAGAAACCCTCCGGACTTCTACGGTCGCTAGGAAGAACATTTCCCGCACAACGCCGACTGCCACTGCTCAACTTCCCGCCGTACAAAGTTTTTTTAATTGACAAAATCGGCTTCATGGCGAGCCATGGAAATTTTCCGATATGCTGTGGCGAAAGCAAAGTCGCATTTTAGAAGTGGGCCAAGTGAGAACGGAAAGTACCACTGGACAGAAGTGGCAGCAGCCCTGAAACCAACGTGTTGAGGCTCCTCGTACATTCGGATGATGAATTTCGTACAAGGAAATTGGACCAAAAAGGGTAAAATTAGTCCATGTCATAAAGAGTGATGCCATAGGGGAATCGTGGCGCTGTATAAGCGCTCCCAATCGAAAAGAAACCAGGACTCGCATGGATAATCGAACAATATTAAGTGAAACAATTTTTGCTCATGCTTGAATCGGAAGTTTGCCGGGTCCGAGAAGAGATTGAAGAGGGTCTCAAACAAATGGACAAAGCCATGGTTTTCAACCCTGCATGATGATTAGCATATTGTCCTAACTACAAGGCTCTATTATCAGGTTTGGCTCACTTCTTCGTTATGCCAGCGCCACTCTTTCGACGGGCACAGTATCACCTTCTCAGATCCAGCTGTTACATATTTGTTTACTTTGATTGGTCAGAAAACGTCCAGCAAGCAATATGCATAATCTCAGAAAGGGGAACACAAGGTCGAACTTACAGCGTTGGTCGAAGCCTCAACAGGTTCGCCATTTGGGGCCGCGCTGTCCTTGGACTCTGTTGGAGCGGTGCCGTTGGGCAGGCCCTCGGCCGGGTACCCGACATCCTGAACAGCGCCATGGCCGTAACCATTCATCATAGGGTAAGGAACCCCGTTGCCGTACATAGGCTCTACTGCAGACATGGGCCATTGATGGGGGTTTGCCTGATCAAAGCCGTTGACATGAGGCATTGGGGGGTGGTGCAACTCCTTTGGACCATCATTCTGCGCGGACTCGTGGCGATCAGCCATGGTGAGCACCCATTGCTCCCAGTTCTCCCTTCGGCGTAGCCTGTCCTTGCCGTCCTCGCCGGTGCGGTACTCAACCATAGCTGACTGTTGACAGACAAGTTTGATCAACTCAATGTCCGTAGATAGGATCTTGATACGGTTGAAGGCAGCAATGAATTCAAGAGACACGAAGCCCTGAGAGTCCATATGCTTTCGGAGGTACATGTCCTTAAGAAGGTTGTCAACCGAGAAATAGTACTCAACCTGGGAAGTCAGCATCCCAAAGAGCGCATATTGGTCAACGTAGGGGCTATATGGAACTGCGCTCATCGGCTGGGCCATCATGCCGTAGTCATACATGTTGTATGGCTGCACTGCAGGGACTTGAGGTCCACCCTGGTAAGGAGTGAATCGGTAAGCATCGTTGGTGACCGACTGTGAGCGGTGGCCATTGCCCCTGAACTTGCCCTGTGGCGCGGCGAAAAAGCTGGGGTTCTCGGGGTTGAAGGTGGTGGGTGAACGTGGACCCAAGGGGAATGACCCAGAGGTTTGAAGTGGTGCCATGTGTCCGTTGGCAAACTGGTGGCCATTCGAATAGCTTCCTCGACCACCACGAGCACCTCCTCGCACGCGCTCACGCCCGTTGGGATAGGCACCGAAACGGCCTTGCTTGTGGTGACCATTGGGGCCATCATGATAGGTGGAGGCCCGGCGTTCTCCATCTGTTGTCGCGTCTGTCTGCGTACCAGCAGAAGCCCGGTCGAAAGTGTTATCCTTCGTGGGCGAGCCTGCGCCGTCTCCCCTTCTTCGCTCGCCTGCAGCAAAATCACCACGTCGAGGCTTATTCGACCTGTTGGGATGTTGGCGTGGGTAACTGCCATTCTGGCTGGCTGCTGGGGTAGACTCAGTCGCTTTTGTCGACTTCGAGTCAGCGTCAGACTCTGAAGCTCCATACACCTTGGCAGCCTTCTCTGGTGCGGAAGTAGGAGCCTGTCCATTGGCAGCTGTCGCATTATCGTTGGGAGCGCTACCCTCAGCACGCTCTCGCTTGGCCTCACCGTTGGCCACAGTAGCTGCTGAAGTGTCCTTTTCAGACTGCCCAGTGGGCCTGCCACCGGTCTGCGATCCTCCACGACCACCGGGGCGCCCACCTCTCCTAGGGTTTGCAGCATTCGGGAGAGGTGTGTTGAATACAACTGTGGGGGTATATGGGACCTTCACCCATTCGTGCTTGCCATGTGACGCAGTGGATGTGGATTCTTTGCGCTCCTTGTCGCCCTTGTCCTGGGCCTTTTTGCGATTCTCATCAATAGCCGTATCTGGCGTTGGCCATGACTCCTGGTCACGGTTTGGTGGAGGAGGCAGAACATTTGCTGCTTGCTTCGCATCTTTGTCGAAAGCCTTCTTCCTCGACTCGCCTTCTCGACCGTCTTTGCGACCGTGAGAATTCCTCTCCTCATCCTGACCTTTTCCTCGGCCTTTTCCGTCAGTATCTGCCTTCTTGGCGGAGGTTCCATGGGCGGAACCATTGGCGAGTGGAGCGCTGGGCTTCTGAACCTTGGTCTTGAGCTCCTCGGCACGCTGTTTCCAGATGTTTACAGCGGGGAGTGGAGCATCCTGAAGCGGCTTGACCACAGCATTCTTGCCCTTCTTTACTTTCTCAGAAGTCTTCTCTACTGGCTCGACTGACTTGTCTACAGAGGTAGATGCCTGTGACTTGTTGTCCCACGTTGATTCGGAGGATGCATTGGGTAGTGAGGAAACATCGTCGTCTTTTGTGACGGTAGAAACCGAGGATGCGCCCAGGTCTGGAGAAGATACGGTGGTAATCTCAGTGGCTTGAGCAGATTGAGTGGTATTGGAAGCGGTCTGGGGCTGGGCTTCGTTGGTTGTTGCTGGCTGGGCAGCCACAGAATCAGCCTCAGCGTCATCAGCCCAGCTGGGAACAGCAGTGGCGGAACCGTTCATAGCGGTGGAAATGGGTTCTTTGGCCGGAGTGGCGGTGCCGGAAGTCGGCTTGCTTGATGGGACCGGTGTAGACATGCCTTTTGCGGCTTGTGCATACGAGAAGGTGGATGCTGCCATGTTGCTGTAGCAATGTCGACCTAAACAATAAATTGATGTTTTGGTGGGTAGGAGTAGTGGTAAGCGCGTGTGATCCCTGGAGGGAGCACTACGATGAGCTGTCCAGTACGGTGCTGGCGCTGCGGTGTCCGGAGAGGTGAATTGCTAACCTCTCCGCACGTTGTAAGCTGTGATGCGACCAGGCCGTGGTTTTGCGACGTGGGCTGGGCGTGTGGAAGTGCGGCAAACGCTGAGCGCGCAGGACAAATCAATCGAAGGTCGAAGATTGGGGTTCGAGCTGGTCAGAGCAGACGTGTGAGGGAAAAAAAAGTGAGAGCTTGTCGGAATAATTTCCGGGCAGCGTGTGACGCAACTTGAGCTGTACGGAGGAATGTTAGCGAGAAGTTCAGGGCAGAATGGCTAGCAAGGGCGGATTTGGTGCAGGAAAGTGAAGCAGCGAGGTCCAGGGTGATTGGTGAATGGGGGGGTGCGAGTGATGGGAAGCTAGTGAAACAGAGCAACAGTGAGAGCGCGAGAAAGCTGATGTGGGCATTGCAGTGCTGATATAAGGACAGCTCGGCGGGGCAGGAGTGACTGTAGGCAACACAGCAAGCTCTGATCGCGTGCACTGAAGCGCTCAGGACTCGCGGAGAAGCTGGGACAAGCTTCAAACAGACTCCAGACGCCAAATAGGCAGGTAGCAAGCGGGCGGCGGGCGTAGGCGGTGCTGTGAGCGGAACTAACCTCTGGAACGAGCCTTCGGGGGCGGCTGCAGCGAGAGCGACCAGTAGAGAGGCAAATGGGCACGCTGGTGGGAGTCGTAGCAGTAGCGAAAGCTGTCGTGGGCTGGTGGACTGTCTCGAGTTGCGGGCAATGAGGGTGGTGGTGGAGGTACGGCGGGCTCCAGGCACGGGGAAATAGAGTCGAGGCAGCGAACAACGCTGACGTGCAAGCAAGCAAGCAGCAGCAGAGGGGGCTGAGGCGGCGTCTCTGGGGTCGACGGCGACGTTCTCAAGGCAGACCGGGGCCGACGAGAGAATATTGACTGTCGTGTGTGCGGGCAGGACAAGCGCAGGTGGAGGGAAGAAAGTCACTTGTAGCGCGAATTTTCTCTTAAGCTGGTGCTCTAAAAAGATCCCGACAGTGGCCCGCTCTCGGCACCAATTCACCACCTCTCACGCCCCCAGCCCATCATCCGAGGGACCGTCACGCACGCCCAGCAAATGTGCCTGGCCTGAGGGCTCCATATTGGCCCGTCTGCTCATGAAAACCCAGCGGGCCTTGGGGGGAGGTCTGGTCTTTGCAATGCTGCCATATCACGTCCCAGACCCCCCAATGACGTTACCCCTCACTTAGAAAAAGTGCTGCCTACAAACCCCTCGCTCTGCTTGCAGCTTGCACGCAGCCCAACGGACGCCAGCCCAGCAAGCAGAGAGCCAGGTGCCAGTCAAGCAGCCGCACTACTCGCAATCTTGCAATTGGCCGTGTTTTATGGTGGCCTGGGCAGGGCTGGCGGGAAAACGGATAGCGGTTGGTCACGCTCCGAGTCTTGCCGAGTCTTCTGCACTGCTCTGCTCCATGCCCTGATCTGCCTGATTGCCCTGCTCGACTCCACTGTGTGTTTGTCATGAGAAAGGTCTGCAGTTCCTTGCCACGGCAAATGTCTCCTCCCGTGCTGATTGCCCGCGTGGAATTTGAGTACCTTGGTTCGCCTTGCATGGTCGCAAGGCTTTACATGTGGTCTGGCATTGGCCAATCAGAGGCCAGGAAGATAAGCAGCGCGCTTACCACAGTACTTATGTACAGTAGTAACAGTACCTCCGTATCCACCTCGAATAATCATGGACCACTTCGCCCACGTTGTCTTGCTATCTCTATCGGCGTCAACACCGACATGAGCTCATTTCCCCTTCTCGCCTGAACCTTGATGGACAACAGGCAGCTAACTACAGCTTGGTAACCACCCCCAACATCAACCAACTCCCATCATCACCAGGCATCCAACATGTCCCAGGTGTCAGGTTCCAGCAGTACGTACGTCAGCGCCACTCCCGAAAATGCCAGACTTTCTGTCCCACGCTGCCTCGACCCGGCCCGCCTTGTCTCCAGCAAGGCCACCTGCCAAAAATAAACGCTTGCATGGAACCTACCCACTGGCACATGAGCCTTGTCTCCGCCATGCAACACTCCCATCTTGGTGAGCGAACCCCGTCACGAGATGGTGTTCACCCCTGGGATTGCAACTTGCTATTTAGCCAGGATTGCAATATCACAGATTACCCCACGATTTCCATTTCAAACAAAGTTTATCATTGCTCTGCCGTTTCTCATAGGCGTTTGCATTTAAATTCCTCAAATTTATCCCGGCGCCATGCTCGTCATTCGGTGAAATTTCTAGACCACCGCGGCAAGCTTTTGATATTGCGGACGTTCATGTTCATGCTTTATAGTGAAATGTAACCGAGACTGCGTATCACATTTGCATAAATTCATTACCATCAGACCAATGATCATACATCTCGGTATTGTGCGCAGTATTTGAATATCTAGA
Source organism: Shiraia sp. slf14 (assembly GCA_000498155.1). Classification (NCBI taxonomy): domain Eukaryota; kingdom Fungi; phylum Ascomycota; class Dothideomycetes; order Pleosporales; family Shiraiaceae; genus Shiraia; species Shiraia sp. slf14. Next base: position 696,535 of record AXZN01000024.1, read on the forward strand.
ACACAACACAATGCCTATTCATAGATCCTTCTTCATAGAAAATCTCATTAATCGAATTCGATCTCAAGAATTACGTTTCATTTTCTTCTCGTACCTCATGTGCCAATCCTTCCATCTCTTCCCCCTTCCCCGTCCCCCGCACGACCATCCCCATCCTTTCACAATTCCAGACGTCAAATGAAAATGACGAAGAATGACATATCTTTAATTTACAAAGCATGGAAACTTCCAAGCGTGCGTGGCGGGAGAGTTTATTACCTGGTAATGGTGAGGACGAATCGGGTGTATGACCGTATGGGGAAGGCGTGAGTTTTGATGTTGAAATGAGAAGAGGAGGAAGGAGGGAAGATGTGAGATACTAAGTACTAGTTTTCAATTGAAATCGTAGTGGGAATGAGTGTTAGAACTACAGAAAAGAAGTGTGGGGAATGTATATCACGCGAAGAATTCAATACTAGTATACGCCTTGCGCATTACGCCTTAACTCCATCTAACACACAAACATACGCACGCAGCCCTGATTATCACATCTTCCTTCATTCACCTCACGTGCGCTTTCGCCCTCTACTTCTTTCCCTCCCTCCACCTCTCCACCAACGCCCTAGCCTTATCCTCACCCCCAGCCCACCACCAAACGCTCCACAACTTGTCCTCCCAGATCCTATCAAAGATCTTCCTCACATTCGTCAAGCCCAACTTTTTGCACTCTCGCAATTCAAACTCCGTGGATGCGCGATCATAATAGTGATACTCAGCGTCGTCGCGGATGTCGAAGAAGCGGTTGCGTGGAGGCGTGGCGACCGGGGGTGACATTTGGAAGGGAGATTGGTGGAAGGAGGCACGCTGGATGATGTTGAGTTGTGTGGTGGCGTTTCCGAGGAGGGCGACGCGTGAGCGTGGTGGCCGTATCATGGAGATGCCTTGGGGGAAGGAAGGGATGTTTAGAGGGCGCATGTAGCTTTCTGTTGATTCGGGGAATGTCAGGAGTGGCCATGGGGGACGGCGTGTGATGGCGCTGCGTGAGATGAGGTCGATTAGGTCTGGGGGTTGAAAGAATGTTTGGGTTGAGGCGAAGAAGTGTTGGAGGAGTCTGGGGTAGGGTTAGATTAGTTGGTCGAGGAAGAGGGAAGAGTACGTACCTGGCGGAATGGAAAGGGTCTTCTTCGAAGGATTGGGGGAATGTGAAGGGGAGGTAGGTGGAGGGCCTGTCGATGAGGTTGATGCCGTAAAGAGGAACCAGGTGCTGATATAGGAACTTATAGACGGCGTACTGGTCCAGTTCATCGACGAAAGGCGTTTTGCGTTGACATTCTATACGCTTTCTGCAACGCTCTATAAGATATACTTGCACTGTGAAGTCCGCAGGATAGGCGAAATTGGTGAAGAACCAGCGGATCTCATTGAGTATCCAGACGTATACTATAGCAGAGTGAAAGCGCCCTCGTTGGTCTGCATTGAAGGAGTTGTATGCCGAGGTTTCTGGCGTCTTTGGGTTTCTTAAAGGCAGGTCCCCTTCTTTTGTCTCAAAGTATCGTTCGACAAGGTGTTGGTACTTCCGAACCATTCTTTCTGGTCTTCCAGTACTATCGACTGCGAGAAAGTCGGCTGCTCCAACTTGCCGCTTGAGCCAAAGATTCTCGAAAACACGCAAGCCTTGGTAACGAGCCAATATGTCGTACACTGCTTCATCTGGTATGCAGAGCTTACATCTTGCATCCTCACATTCGGGCTGAGTGGTCGCCAGTTCGAGGGCATGGTCCCAATCGCTCAATGTATACAACCGTGAAGTGGGGAGTGGAGCGACGTAGAATGGTATCGGATCTAAATGCTTGTCGAGAACAACTTCCCCGTGGAGTCGTAGTAATTTGCAGAGAATCATGTCGTATCGGTACTGAGAATTGCGGCTCATGATTGATCGCATAACCTCGACGTAAGCATTTCGAGACTGAAGGATACTGCAAGCCTGCTTGAACGCTCTTCCGAGATGATGGACATCGTCGATGCTCCCAAGGAAGTGGAATATCTCCTCCAACAACTCCGTCGGAAGATCTGTTAGGACAGCCATGTATCGCAAAGTAATTGAGATCACTGCGTTGTTTTGGAAAATCAGGTGGCAGTCGCACAGAATTTGTAGTGGTCAGGGACACTGGGGTCAGTAATTTTAAGAGTTGGCTTTCTTGGACCCTTCGGCGACGTTGTTCAGTTCGCATTATTTCGCTACCAACAATCGCCACCGCTGCCTCGCCGGCTTTCACGGTATCACAGTTCTGTGAATGTGAAAATTATGGGACAGTGACTATGAATCCCCACCCAGCAAATCGTGAGCCGTGTAAGCTGAGGCATCTACTCTGTTCATCAAGTAAGGTCATGGGTTTTGTGCTTTCGATTGTGCCATTAAGCATGAGGCTGTTGTAAGTTCAATATAGAGAAAGGAGATAGTCTGAACAAACGCATTCGGCTCTAGTAAAGAATGCTTGGTCGGAAGCCTTCGTTAGGCTGAGCCTATACTTCTGCCTGGGTCAGGTGTTGGCGTTTGCTCCACCTGGTGAGCTGCATTGCTGATGGCTGCGGCTCGCCACCAGACAACATAAATTGGACGACTGAGCATATTATCAGATACTTCGAGTATAGTACGGCTATCGAGATTACAGAGTACAATATTTTTTTCTAGTGATGTTGATGGTTTCTTGATGGCGGGAGTTTCAACAGCAGACAAGAGCGACCCAGCCGCGCCTGCTCTGATTGGTCAGGCTGCTTCGCCGCATCTGACTCTCTTGGCGCACCCCATTCACTTCCGCATTGTACGCCGCACCTCTCAACCTTCAGCCTTACGTCATCATCGAGACGTGTCTGAACTGCATTTACCTTACAGAAATCATGGCGGATAACACGACGCAGCCACCTGATGCCAATATGGAGGTTACCGACGAGCTCGATCAGACAGTCGAGGAGGAAATCAACCGCGACGCGACACAAGCAGACCTCATGAATGTCGACGGCGCAAACGACGAGCCAGCAGTCAACGGGATACCAGAGGTACCACAAACTGTTGAAGCGCGGATACCAGCAAAGAAAGATGCGACCCTGCGCGAGTTCCTGGGGAAGATGGATGATTACGCACCCATTGTATGTCAACCTCAATGTACCACGTGAGCAAGAGGCTAATTGATGCTTGAAGATTCCTGACGCAGTCACCAACTACTATCTTACGCGCGCCGGCCTGCCCCCACCACCTCAGACATCCCCTCACCTAGCGCGCCTGCTTGCGCTTGCGACACAGAAGTTCATTGCTGACATTGCTGCCGACGCTTACCAGTTCTCCCGCATACGGTCGTCAAACACCACAAGCAACAACCCAATGGGCGGCCTTGGCGCTGCCGGTGGACCACAAGGTGCTGCCGCTCCAGGCGGAGCGCAAGGTGGCAAGGAAACTAATGCCAAGGCCAAAGACTATAACTTAGGCATACAGCGCCCTGGCTATGGTGGTGGTGGCCAAGGTGGTAGCCAGGGACGTACTGTGCTGACCATGGAGGACCTCGGCATGGCAGTTGGCGAATACGGGGTCAACATCAAGCGCGGCGAGTTCTATAGGTAGAGCTGTGCGCCGTCGTATCTCTGGACATTTGGGGCGCAAAAGGTCAATTTGTGGGCGTCAATTCATGCATTACAGGCGTTGGAGGGATTCACAGGCGCAACGGAAATATCAAGACATTTTGGAGTATCCAACCCTTGATGGGCTGGTCGTACTTGTACATTATTAGTACAGCATAAGGCTTCTAGAAAACCACCAATGATACCCAAACTCCAATTGATGCATGCGGCCAAGCGTTATTTGTTCTTCGTCTGCTTATAGGTAAAGTTCTTTCGTGTTCTGCCATGGATGTGTTAGCAGGTGATTTCTTTCCCGCCTGGCAACCAAGCGGGCAGAGGAGAGACGTACGGAGCAAATTCTCCCAGTTTATGTCCAACCATATCTTCCGTTATGGTAATGTCTTGGTAGTTCTTCCCATCATGAATTTGGAACTTCAGGCCTACAAAATTTGGCAAGATCGTAGCAGAACGCGCCTGTGTCTTGATTGGTGGTACCCTCTCGCCTGGTTTGCCTCGTCTTATGGGGAGTCTTCAACGTTTAGTAAAGGTTTGGTGCTTCGGTTGGTCTGAACGCTTACGGTAGAATGTTGGGGCCTGGCGCAAATTAGTCTTCGTCCAATACAAGCTTTCAGAATTCCAATTGATTACTCACCTTTCCAGACCGATCGAGCGCAAAGCGCCCGCGTTGGAAACATTGTGTCGTGCTGCGTGAAAGATGAGGTCGGCGAAATGTTTGCGGACTTCCGTCTTGTCGCGCCCACGTGATCGCGGGTTGGAGCTAAGAGCTTAGCTCAGGCTGAAGCGCGTCAAGAAGTGAAACGATAACTGGTGGGCATCACTATCAAACAAGATGCTTGCTGCATAAATAAGACCCTTTGACCAGGCTCTTTTCAACTCAACTTGCGGGCAATTCGAAATCTTCCTATAGGATAACCGCGGATCATGGCCCCACGTGCACGTGTCCCACAGCAAGGTAGTTTCACTATGTATCACATTTCTCTTCTATGTATTAACTTTTTGACAGGGCCCGATACCATTCGGATTCTAGTTGCTACAGATAGCCATGTTGGTTACAATGAACATGATGCTAAACGTAAGGACGACAGCTGGAAAACTTTCCACGAAGTCATGTGCCTTGCCAAAGAACACGATGTCGACATGGTGCTCCATGCTGGTGATCTTTTCCATGAGAACAAGCCCTCGCGAAAATCCATGTACCAAGTCATGCGCTCGTTGCGTATGAATTGCCTGGGAGAGAAACCATGCGAGCTAGAAATGTTAAGTGACGCAAGCGAGAACTTCGGAGGCGTTTTCGACCATGTCAATTATGAAGATGAGGACATCAATGTTGCTATCCCAGTCTTTGCAATCCACGGTAATCATGACGACCCGTCTGGAGAAGGTTCATTTTCACCTTTGGATCTGTTACAGGCATCTGGCTTGGTCAACTACTACGGTCGCACTCCAGAAGTAGACAAAATATCAATCAAGCCAGTTCTGCTACAAAAGGGTCGGACAAAGCTAGCTCTGTATGGGCTCAGCAACGTACGAGATGAACGGCTTTTTCATACTTGGCGAGACGGCAACGTGAAGTTCTTCCAGCCAGGGACCCAGAAGGATGAGTGGTTCAATCTGATGAGTGTGCACCAGAATCATCACGCATATACAGCCACCAGCTACCTTCCCGAAAATTTCCTTCCAGAATTCTTGGATCTTGTAGTGTGGGGCCATGAGCATGAATGCCTGATCGAGCCAAGATACAACCCTGAAATGGGATTCCATGTCATGCAGCCTGGCTCGTCCGTTGCAACATCTCTGATGCCTGGAGAGGCCGTGCCGAAGCATGTCGCCATTCTCAGTATCACTGGTAAAGAGTTTCAGACAGAAACAATCCGATTAAAGACAGTCCGGCCGTTCATCATGAAGGAGATTGTTCTAGCTGAGGAAAAGGAAATCAAGGACAAAGAGCTTTGGCGAGTTACTGATAACCGTGCTAAGATCACACAGTATCTCAACAAGGTCGTCGAGGAGTTAATCGAAGAGGCAAAACGACAGTGGCTAGAACTTCAAGACGAGCACGAGGACGGCGACGACATTGAGATACCCGTCCCGCTCGTGAGACTTCGCGTGGAATACACTGCACCACAGCCCGGCGAATTTCATGTTGAGAATCCACAGCGATTTTCAAACCGCTTTATGGAGTCGGTCGCTAATGTTAATGATGTTGTGCAGTTTCATCGGAAGAAAAAGGCAACTACACGCACGTCGAAAAACACAGCGGAAATGCCGAGTGAAAGCGTCATGCAAGAACTTTCTGCTAATACTGTGAAGGTGGACAAGCTTGTGAAAGAGTTCCTTACCGCCCAAACTTTGACCATTCTACCACAAAATTCATTTGGAGATGCTGTAACACAATTCGTGGACAAAGATGATAAGCATGCAATGGAGCTGTTCGTTGATGAGAGCCTGAACAACCAACTCAAACATCTGATGGAGGCCAATGAAATCGATGAAGCTGACATTATTCTTGAGATGAACCAATATAAGTCGCAACTCGAAGAACATTTCATGACTGGGAAGCTTAAAAGGACAAAGAAGTCGAAATTGAAGCCAAAGCCTGACAACTGGGACAGCGACATGGATGGACGGTGGTCAGACGATCCAGGAGCTTTGATTCGCTCTGATGACGAAGATGCCGGAGAGAGCCCAGCTCCAGTTCCTACAAAAAAGCCAGCAACAAGAGGCCGCGGTGGGAAAGCTGCGGGCACGACACGTCAAACGGCTGCAGCGAAGAAAGCTGCGCCAGCTGCGAAGAGTACTCGGACCAAAAGAACTCCATTCGAAGAGGAGGATGATGAGGATGAGGACGGCGATGCCATCATGATCAGTGATGACGATGAGGAGAGCGACCAGAACGCGATATTCGTGGGAACGAAGAAGAAAGCCCCAACCAAGAAGCCTGCAGCCAAAGCACCATCCCGAGCCAAATCTCCTGTAAAGAAAACGACAACGCGTGCAAGAGCACCAGCAGCAAGCAAGGCAGCAAGCAAGCAATCAACCCTGAACTTTTCACAGACCACTACGCAGCGTAGTCAGCCCACTCGAACACCCGCTGCAAGAAGCAAGAAGGTTGTCGAGCCAGTAAGTGATTGCCCAGTTCTGAAAAAACGCCTATATGCTGACTTATTTTGTAGGAGGACGACGAGATATCTGATGATGATGATGATGCTTTTGAGCCCGCGCCTACTACGAGGACTACGCGCAGGAGGTAGTAGTATTCTCTTCTACAGTGATGTTTCACAAGTCAGCTCAAGGGTCATTCAAAACAGTGAAACTAGGATTAAGTCGCTGCACAGCATTATCACTGGCAGCATGCATAGCGATGGAGTCTAATTATATGATTTACGATGCTGTATATGTAGAATGGATACAAACCAACTTTCAAGCGCTTTTCCCGTTACCATGTCTAGGCTAGCACTCTGATCGTTCTCATTAACATATGTTTCCCAGCGTTTCGTTCCACAAGAATCAAGTTCTTTTCACTTGATATTTGCCAGTAGAACTATAGATGGCGCATGAGGCGTACTTGGAGACAATGTGGCGTGTCACGCTTTCGTTTTTTCTTTTGCGGCTTCCTGATTCAAAAGAGGCAACTGCGATGGCTTGCATCCCTGCTACCCAAGATCCTACGAAATCGTCATCTATCTTCCTTCGCATCCTGGCCTTCTCTTTCCCAAACATTGACGCTATGCTCGCCATCGTTGGGGAAGTGCGGCGGGATGTTGGCTATATCTTTCTCAAACAGTGTCTTTTGCTCCTGTTCATCAACACAACCATTCGTCTCCATTCTCTTGTTCCACTTTCTTTCCGCATTGCTGTCGTTCAGCTTTTTGGATAGCTGTCGCTCGTTCTTCGCTCGTTCTTCGCATTGCACCCCCATCGATCAACTCAACTTTGAGGTTTGTTGTTTTCACCGGCCTGCGATCTCTGCCTTCACTACATGCTATGGCGGCATTGCCACGGTGCATTGCTAACTATGCTAGGATATTCGCATCATATCATCTCACGTCTGACTGCCTGCTCGACCCAAATCGTACTGGTCTACTGGCTTGCCGCCTATCGCTGCAGCGCCTGGTTGCCTACCTGCCTAAGGGACGGGCCACCTGCAATGTCTCTCGCATACAAGGTCGAGGAGCTACTTGCTCTTCGCGACTCGGTTTCTGAATCAGCAGTCTCTATCGAAAGGTTTGCTGATGAGGACGTCATCAAAGGTAAGTGAGAGGTAGCTTCATCCTCACCCCTCATCTCATCACTCACTTGGTCAACTATCGTTATGACACCCCTCCCCTCTTCCTAACCTTCCCCACAACACCATCTTGCAATGTATTACTCTCTATTTATTAAATTTGCTCTTGTTCAAGGATGGGTAGCTAATCAAATATGGCCACATAGAACACGTTCTCCGACCATCTGCTTCTGCCTCCGCCAACTTAACCAGCAGAGAGTCAAATCGCAGCCTTCGACCTGCTCCTGAACCTCAAGCCGCTCCACTTGCATCACTTGCTGTACAGAAAAGACCATCACCTTCTCCATCGATCAAGCGCGGAAAAGCCGAGAAGCTCCTGAAAGAACACGGCAGCCCTCCAGGTATGCGAGTGACGGCTGGTGGAAGAGTGATTCCCAGCGACCTCCCACCGCTCGGTTCTTCAGGATACACCGATTCTACTTACAAGCCGCTTCCATTACGCGTCGCCTCGGCCAACATAATGCCACCACAGATGCCATCCAACGGCAATGGTGCCGCCCGCATTGAGCTCATTGGCGGTCATCCAGTTGTGCTCGTTGGTGATCGTATGTTCGCCCTTCCGGTAATCAACTCCACCACTCCGGTTCCAAGCCTAGGTGCGGGTACTACCTTGAATCCACAAATCAAGCAAAGCGTTGAGCCTACTGCTCTGAACCCTCATGTTGATAGCAATGGACTGTCCTTTGCTCCTCAACGCGCCCAAACTCAGTCTCCGCTTACTGGCCTAGATCTTGGAACTCTCAAGACTCAACAGGCGCTCAAGAAGCAGGAGCTTCGCGGCGTAGAGCAGACGGAAGTATTGCAGGCTAGCCAGCAGAGTGAGTCGTGGCGCATGGGTGTCATTGAGAAGAAGCGCAGTCTCATTGTCGAGCTGGACACACTTCGGAAGCAGATCGCAACTCTCGAAAACGACAATGCCAATTTGAACCAGACTAATTCATTCCTTGGGCCCATTGGTACAACCCCAGGCTTGGCCCATCAACCTTCATTCATGCCGCAGCCTCAGCAATCGTTGGCCCCGGCTATGTATGCCTTCCCAGCGTCTAACCCATACGCATCCATGATGATGTACCAGCCATCAGCCTATGGTTCCTTCGCGGGATTTCCTGTGGTAGAGCCGACACCCTTCGTCACGGCATCGACAAACCCACCGCACTCTCCGGGCTCCGCGGGTCGTCGCTCTCATGCTATTGAAATCAAACCACCCCAGGCGGAGTCCAAGAAGCAACAATCATCCAACCTGGACCCGAAAAGCCCCACCTACGAACCTCCTAATAACACAACTTCCAAGCGAAACGTAGGTGCATCAAACGTTCCTTCATCAAAGCGGCAACCCTGGCACACCCGTGGTGAACCACAAACGAATGGGCCAGACCCTCGTGCTCCTTCTCATAAACCCAGTCTCTCTAGCATAGACACAACAGACTTTTTCCCCAACAACACACACGAGTATTCTACCACTCGGCTGGCCCCTCACGAAAACGAAATCAAGCTAAGTGAGGACAAAGCTACACCTTCAACACCAGAAAAACACTGGCCCGCCAGTCCTTGGAATGAGGGCCCTTCTGGTCGCTCAAGGAACAGCGATGCCGAGAACAAGCTCACTTCGTGGCCTGAGGCGTTTGGAATACAAAAGTCGTCTTCATCTCTTCGAACAAGTGTAGCAAGCCAGCCTTCTGCTGTGATGCGGGAGCGTGCTCCCGTTTTGGGCGCCTACTCACAAACCCATACCGCCGCAAATAATGATAGTCGACCAGTCAAGGGCCCTGTACGTCGGATCGAAGAGGAGAACCATCCTTTTGTGAGAAAAGCAACTCCACATGCGCCATCTACATGGCAGGAGGGGTGGCAAGCCGGTTATGACCATGTCGGCATGCCTCATAACGAGGCTGTTCTGGAAGGCTATGCTCAAGGTATTCTTCGCTTTCTCGCTGATGGAACCAAGAAATGCCAAATGGAAGCGCCTTCGGGCAACTCTTATGGTCGAGGCATAGAATCACAGTCCTCGCTGCGTGGCTTACTTGCTGGTTCCACTCCCCACGATTCGGCAATCGGTATGACCTTTGACAGTAACGACAGTGTAATTCGTAGCCATGAGAATACTCATACATCGAAAAATGTCATGGTCCCTGACTCTCATCGGAGCTCAGCATACAGCCCAAATGGAAGCATAAAAGACTTTCCAGTCTCGCACGAACCTATGGATGCAGCTGGAAACACGCGCTCACGTAATGTGTCGAACATGCAGCCTCAAAAGCCAACTGTTATATCTTCTGAGAGGTCTTCATCTAATTGGCAAGGCGGCTCTGCCAACAGTGTGAATGAAAGCAAGGCATACCAGGATCAAGGCAGCATGAACCGTTCTGATGGCTTTTTCTCTATTGGAGGCTTCAGGCAGTTTTCTGGAACCCAGCTCCAGAATTACAATACGCCACTCTCCAAGCAGCGCTTCTACCACACGCCTAAAGAAATGGTCCCAAGCAGCGGCCGCGGGCACAATGCGTCTACTGCTCGATCATTTGTTGGCCATCGCCTGTCAGGACTGGATGGCGCCATGGACGATTTGGCAGATATGGTTGCAGACACACGCGTGGACGATGGTCGTGCATCCTGTGGCGTCGGCGTTGCTAACCACCAACCATCAAATGAAGCTGAAGAAGCTACTGCCTCGTGCTTTGGCCCGTCTGGTGGCAAGGGCAAACAGAAAGCTGCAAGCTCGCCCAAGAAGATGTCTGCTGAGGCCCGCAACACGATGTGTTCCTCTCCCGTGACTTTGCCGAGCTCTCCGAGGAAGTCTGGAGAGCATTCGCCAGCCAAAGTCAAGATTGAGCAGGTGACGAACAAGTTTCGGCGTAGCAAGCGAGACGACCCGCGCACCATGTCGCCGGATGAACGAGCCAAGCGATCTGATCGGTGGCGACAAAGGTTTCAACACCTGAAGAGATCAGAGTTGGAGGAGGTTGATGAGACTCGCAAGAACCCTCGAAGCTAAATGAGATTGCGGATGACGGGGTCAGGACCATGCATCCTGGCGATGATTCGACTCCCAGTTTTCTGTTTGCATTAATTTTCACCAAGCTGAAGCATGGAGTCTCAGATCTTAGGAGGTTTGTTCGCGTTTATCGTATTTGGTTTGCGGATACTAATGGTTGGAAAGGATATTTTTACTTGGATGGAAACAGACATGGTTTGGTTCCGAGTCTTACGGTGAGGTATCTTTTGCATTGAGTTTTCAGTCTTGTATTATAGCGGACATGGTCAAGTCGGAGCAAAGGTTTGTTCAGGTGTCTTTGGATGCCATGCAGCTTTGGCACCAAGAGCATGGCAATTGGAGACGTCTCAGGCAAAGAAGCGGATTATGTGAACATGGTCAAGTGGGAGCATGAGACAAGATGGTATGGGATAGCATAGTAATAAAATAGCGTTTGTATAAAAGATGTCTTGTGTTTGAAAGTGAGGCTGAATGGGATGGAGGATGGTGAGTGGATGGAATCGTGGAACAGAGCTTCCGCAATGGGGGCGGGCTGATCCAGAACAGAAATGCCGGGGAGCCTAATAGACGAACGGGACGGGACAGAAGGTGGAAATGTCTTGGGAGGCGCAGTTTCATGCATTAGATTTCACGGTAGATGAATTGAAGACATACTACAAGCAAGTGTCGTGAATTTGTTATATGGGTGTTTCTGAACAGAGAAGTGTGCGAAGCGTGAAGAGTGATGTAATTAGCAGGAGTGGAGCAAGGACGGCCGGATTGAGACAGGGCCGTGGATGGTGATGCAGAGGGGGGCAATTGGGGCCGATGACGTGCAAAGGGCAGCAACTGGCACTTGGGGGTGCTGATAAATCGAGATTGGTGGCATCGTGGGGAACAAGGGCAAATGGCGGCGTGGGCAGGTAGCTAGTCAGTCAGCGATTGCGTGTTGCTTGGAAATGGATGCGGCAATTTTGGGGGAGGGCGGACACGGACGAAGAGTAGCATGCCCACAGCCAGCGAACCCGAAGTGAATGCACCGTGCAGGACATAGGCACGATAGGTAATGCAGGTGATGCTGTATGCTGTATGCTGTACTGTGGGTGTTCGTCTGCGAGAGGGGAGAGGAGTAGGGCGAGGATGGCGCACTGCTTCTGGGCCCTTGGACGTCCCCACCTTCCACTCCTGCCCTCGCCCGTCATTCGCCGCTGCTGCTTTGGGGGGGAACGTCGGAGGGCGGTCACGGCCACTGCCACCTCTTGATCCACATTCAAGCCTCCGCTACTTCTACCACCTTGGCTACTTCACTGCCCTGCGTTGCTATTCTCCGCCGCCTCTTCTGCTGCCTCTTCTTCTTCCTCTCCCAGCAGCACAGGCGCATCCATCTCAAGCCGCCTCGCATTCCTCCTCTCCCCAGCGCGCCGCCTTGGCCAGTGTTTCCCCGGCGACATTCTTTCACTCTATCCGCACGTCCTCCAACGCACACACCAGTTCCAGCCCCCCACCGCCGCCCACGTCCAAGCCACGGTCCGCAGACGGACGACCCTGGAAACTGCGTCCTCGCCCATACTTTCACACTCTGTCCTGCGTCGGCCATGGCCCACTGACCCACTCGCATACCATCTCCATCTCCCGCCGCCATCTGACGCTCTTGCCGCGTCTTGTCGAGTTCCGAGGAACGCTGCTTCCGTCTGCTCTGGTAGCAGCTTCCCTTGCACACCACCACCCCCATCGCCATGACGCAGCTCTTCAGCTCCTCGGCCTCCACCCACACCAGCATGACGGAGAAGCGGACCTTCTCGGGCGTCTCGCTGTCCACCAACAAAAAGGTCAATGGCTCCGATAGCCACGTCTCGCAGCGAATCAAGAACTTCTTCCGCATAAACAGCAGCAGCAATGGCGACTCTCGCAAGCTCTCGGATGAGGGCCACGGCTCCTCGACCACCAAAAACGAAAAGAGCGGCGGCTTTCGCCAGTCGCGCTTCATGCCTCACATGTCCCGCAACCGCTCCCAGACCGTCGCCAGCGAAGGCAACCCGCTCGAGGATGCCGTCTCGCCCATTGCCCATGCCAACCCCTACTTCCACCACCAAGGTCCTCCAGCATTACGCCATCACAATGCCGGCAGCGTGCCTCCCTCTCCTCCCGATACCCCAGCAATCACCACCACCAATCCAGATGGCTCCAATCAAGGCAACGACCATGCGACGGCTGCCGGCAAGGAGGAGCTGGCTAGGAAGCTGCGAAGGGTAGCGTCTGCACCCAATGCCCAGGGTCTTTTCGCGTCAGGAAAGTCGTCTGACCGTCCCCAGACTGCCGAGTTGGGCAAGCAGCCCGTGCTACACCACCCGAATTCGTCGACTTTGAGTATGGTAGAAACGGCAACTCCGGATGGCAGTCATTTATTGCCCGTCGAGCCCGGCGCTGCGATCCCTTCTCCTGGCCAGATCCGCCAATCGGTCGCTTTCCGAAGAACGTATAGCTCCAACTCAATCAAGGTCCGCAATGTTGAGGTGGGCCCAGGCAGTTTTGACAAGATCAAGCTTATTGGAAAGGGTGATGTCGGCAAGGTGTATCTGGTGCGAGAGAAGAAGTCGAGCAGGTTATATGCTATGAAAGGTATACTTACTGATTAGATGATTATTGTACTGCGCTAACGAACGTGTTTAGTTTTGAGCAAGAAGGAGATGATCAAGCGGAACAAGATCAAGCGCGCTCTCGCTGAGCAGGAAATCCTGGCGACCAGCAACCACCCTTTTATTGTTACCCTCTACCACTCTTTCCAATCCGAGGACCACTTGTATCTCTGTATGGAATATTGTTCGGGAGGCGAGTTCTTCAGGGCCCTACAAACTCGACCCAACAAGTGTGTCGACGAGGATGCCGCACGATTCTATGCCGCCGAGGTCACAGCTGCATTGGAGTATTTGCACTTGATGGGTTTTATCTACCGAGACTTGAAACCAGAAAATATTCTGCTCCATCAGTCAGGCCACATCATGTTGTCGGACTTTGATTTATCAAAACAATCGGATTCTGGCGGTCGACCAACTATGATTCTGAGCGGACGCAGCGGAACATCTTCCAACAACCTGCCCACAATCGATACAAAGTCTTGCATTGCAAACTTTAGGACCAATTCGTTTGTAGGAACAGAAGAGTACATTGCACCCGAGGTTATTAAGGGTTGCGGTCATACGAGCGCCGTCGACTGGTGGACTCTTGGTATCCTCATTTACGAGATGCTGTACGGAACAACGCCTTTCAAGGGTAAAAACCGTAACGCCACCTTTGCCAATATCTTGCGAGACGAAGTCCCATTCCCAGAAGGATCGGGCGCGCCAGCAGTGTCAAAGTAAGTTTGATGATAATTTTATACAAGTAAATATGCTAACAATCCTAGTCTGTGCAAGGGACTGATTCGCAAACTACTCATCAAAGATGAGACACGCCGTCTTGGTTCGCGCGCTGGTGCATCCGACATCAAGATAGCTCCCTTCTTCCGCACTACACAATGGGCTCTTTTGCGTCACATGAAGCCGCCAATCATTCCTCACCAAGGCCAAGGTGTTGACACTCCCAATTTCCGTAATGTCAAGGAAAGCCAGAGTGTCGACATTGGAGCTTCCAAAGTCAAGGGCGTTCCCTTGGACTCGGGTCTTGCTACACCCATGGGTGAAGTGGCCGATCCATTTGAGGAGTTCAACAGCGTCACATTACATCACGACGGAGACGACCACCATCACCATGAATCCAGCCAGGAGTATATTACGCCTCAAACGTCGAATTCGCATCGATAGAAACGATGTTGATTGTTTATTTTTGTTAAGAGGGCCAAAAGTCACGGATCCTTTTATTTCTGTATTTCATATGGGAGGCATTCTGCAGCAACTCCCGGATCCACTCCTTGAATGTTTGATAGACTTGTTCGATTCCTGCGTCGGAACAGCGGCGTTTACTGGTGCATTAGTTTATATTCAGCGCCGGATCACACATCATCTAGCAATGGGCATAGGCATCACTGCAAAACGTTTCGGGCGTTTGTTTGATTGTTTGGAGCATTCTTTGTAAGGACTTTATTTTATGGCTGAAGGTTTAAGCCTGAAGGATAACAGCCGAGTTGGCTGTATGGGTATTAGGGAGAGTAGTAAATATTATGATTGTGAAAGGCATGAAGTTGAGTTAAGTGCTTGAGTGAACGAGTGATGTTAGCGAATGATGGACGTGGATGCACTGACCACTCGGAGTCGCGTCTTCCCCGCGGTCTGCATGCGCGACAGATGATCAACGGTGATACACCGACAACGTCCTTTCTGTAGATAGCACACCCACAAAGCAGATTCTCGTATCAATTCGCCTCCGCAATATACGGCAAGCGCTTGAAGTACTTCTCCACCATCTATCCCACCTCCAGCCAAACCGTAAACAAACACCCCGCGCCCACGCATAACTCAAATCCCCAAAATACACCCGCAAGAAAGCACCGCAAACCCGACAAACAACTTCTCAATCAGACAAGAAAAAGGCGCGGAAAAGAAAAGAAAAGAAGAAGGAAACATGGCAGAACCCCACCACGACCTCTCCACCTCACAAACCTCCACCTCCGCCGCCGCCGCCGCGCAAGACCTCTCAGAGGAAACTCTCTCCCCGCTCGAGCAAGAAGTCCTAGATGAATACGCGAGGCTGTTGGGGAATTTAAATGAGGTATTTTGTTCTCCTCTTCCCTTGTCTCTCTCCCCCCTACCCCTACTGTTCCCATCCTCCAACGCCAACCCAACGAGTCCAATACTAACCTTTCCCCCCAATATAGATGTCCACACTCCTGCACACCCTCTCCGCCACACCCTCCGCCGCAATCCTCGACGGTTTGCGAGGACTAGAGCGGAAGACGAGTCTCGTGTTTACGCTGTTGAAGGCGAGTGTTTATAGTATTGTGCTGAATCAGCAGATTAGTGATGGCGATGGCGATGGGGATGGGAGACATTCTGAGGGGGGAATGGGGGTGGGGATGGAGGGTTGAGGGTTGAGAGGGGGGATAAGAGAGGTGGGAAAGGTGAAGGGACAGGAGGGGGATGGGAGGTGGATATGATACCCAATTGAATGAATCGTACTAAGTTTTAAGAAGAGGAAAACAAAGGAGAGGAGAAAGAAAGAGAAGGAAGGGGAGTGATATAAATCAATACATGTATATTTACATATTTCACATTTTCCATCTTAACACATAACATGATGACTTCTTCGTGTATTTTACATTTACATTGATTGATTGCTTTGTATATAATACACCCCTCCTCCTCCATCTCTCTCCCTCCCTCCCTCATAAGTATACAAAACCCTAATGCACACTCCCCCCATAATAAACCTTCCTAGCATCCACCAGCTTCTTACCCCTCGCGCGCGCAATCTCATCCGGCAACTTCTGGCTCGTGAGCGCCTCCCACGTCGCTTTGATCACGTTCATTTTATTGCGGGAGCGGGGGGTTTTGGCCGCGAGGTCTTGTAGGCCTGCGGCGCGGGCGAGTTCGAAGATGAGGTGTTGGGTGCGGAGACCGAAGCCTTTTCGTTTGTATTAGCACTTTATTTCTTCATTTCAAACATTTTTTGGGGGGGGGGGTTTGAGAGCGAGAGGAATTGGGGGATACGGGTGTGGATTCAGGAAGAACTTACCAGGAGGTCTAGCGAAAAGCTGGACTTTAGTAGCGCCGACTTTCTTCTCGAGATTGCCGAACGTGGTGCGGTTTTCGTATCGTGGGACAGGGCGCATGTTGCGGATTGCGCTCATCACGCTTTGTTTCCGGCCTTCTTCGGGCTCGACGGATTTTCCTTCTCCCACGCCCAACAGGCCATCGCCGTTGCCGGCTATGGTCAGGTAGTACATGGACCTGATCTTGCCCATGCGTGTTTGGTTGGTGACGCCGTGGACTACGAGGGTTTTCACGCGGATGCTGCGGAGCTTCTTCTTTTCCCAGCCTAGGTATTGTAACAGGCGCTTTTGGCGGGGGTCTTCTTCTTCTTGGGTGGAGAGGCGGACGGTTTGGCGGGCCATGCGGTTTTCGAGACGGGGGAGACCGGGGTTGATGAGCGAGTGTCGAGGGTCGGACATGGCTTTGAGGACTTCTGGGTTGTCTGAAGTGTAGGTGGCGCGTGGGTCGAGAGTAGCTTGTGTGAGAGCTGCTTCGATAGTTTCTTGTAGTAGCTTCTCTTGCTCGTCACTGAGCTTGCCTTCTGGAAGACCATCAGGGTATAGCTTTGCGAGATTCTCGTTTGCAATGCGGGCTATAGCTGCATCCCTCTCTACAGGATTGGCTTCCCTATAGTCAATCTTGCCCTTGATATCGTCTGGTCCTAGTCGGGGTCGATTGTCCGTGACAGGATCAACTTCTGCCATGTCATCTTCATAAGGCAGGCGCCACGGATCATCTCGTTGTCGGCCTTGTGTTATGACATCTCGTGTGTCAATTGCGGACTCGGCGGCTTTGATGGCAGCGATTTGGGAAGGAGTATATTTCTTCGCAAGTAGGCTCGATTCCTCGGTGTCGTATTTCGGGAAGTGGGTTTCAGCAGCTTGATTGAGAAGCTGGAGCTCTTCTGCCTTGATTGAAGGGTAATGTGGTCTTCGTCTGCGTGCCTGGCATGGTGCCGACGTGTGGAATGATTTTTGAGGTGCGGGCTTTGGCAATGTTGTCGATGTCGCCTTCGTGAACAAGCATCTCGCAGGACGGGCGAAGCTCATTGTGCCTTGAATGTGACCCAGCAAGGCCAATTGAGCTTGAGTGGGATAACCAAAGATCTCGCGCGACTCACTGCTACCCTAGTTCTAGAGTCGAAGTTCGACAAAATCTCGGTGACTAAGCCGCATATCCACAGGCTAGCCAATCGCCGCCTTTCCCAACTCGGTGACTAACATAACTTTTTTGACTGCGATATTTCTGCATGATTACTCGCACTTTTACTCGACCTTCAAGGACGCTTTTGGCTGGCTTAAGAAGCTTCGGTCGTACCAGATACACCATGGCTACCTCCGCGCAGAAAACTGCGCCTACTGGAAATACAGGAGAAAAAAGACATGCTGAGACACAAGAGCCACGGGGTCATTACAGATTCAAAAATAAGAGAATGAAAAATGGCCATGCTGAGACGAGTAAAATTTTGAAGACAAACGGCACAAATGAAGAAGTTCTGCTGGAAGATGTAACAGCACTTGTCAAAAGAGTCAAATTGGAAGGCGAAGAACGACAGCATTCTCAAACATTACCTGAAAAGTTCACAGAAATCAATGTTGTAATCAAGGAGATATCATCCACAGGAGATGGCCTTGGATTTCAAGAAGGCTCGGATTCGGCCCAAGTCTATGCCATCCCATTCACAGCACCTGGAGATATAGTGACCGCCAAGATCTTCAGACACCTTGAGAAAGAAAAGTACTCCATGGCCGACTTTGTCAAAGTCAACACACCCTCACCGTATCGCGACCCCTCGCTTGTCAAATGCCAATACTTCTCCAGTTGCTCAGGTTGTCAATTCCAAATGCTCCCCTACGACTACCAACTCGCTCACAAGAAATCCATCGTCGAGAAAGCCTACAAAAACTTCTCAAACCTTCCACCAGAACTCATTCCCGTCATTGGAGACACAATCGGCTCTCCCCTGCAATACGGCTACCGCACAAAACTCACCCCTCACTTCGACGGTCCCCCAGACGCCCGCCGAAGTGACGGCCGCAACGGCATAAAACGCACCTTCAAAGAAGTCCCTCCCATCGGCTTCATGAAAAAAGGCACCCGCATCACCATGGACATAGAAGACTGCCCCATCGGCACCCCCGCCGTCCGCAACGGCAACAAGCGCGAACGCACCCGCGTCGCCAATGAGCTCGCAACCTACAAAAAAGGCGCCACCATCCTCCTCCGCGAATCCACCCAACGCATTCCCAAATCCTCATACGACCCCTCCACTGAATCCGACCCCGACGCCGTCATCGAAGAGCAAGGAGACTATGTGTATCGCAAAACATGCATTACAGATTCCAATGCAAAATCCACCGAATTCATCGATGACTTCCAATTCGTCAATCCAGCTGGCTCGTTCTTCCAGAACAACAATTCCATACTCCCGGTATTCACGCAGTACATCCGTGAACACATCCTTCCTACTGACAAGCAGCATACTATCTCGCATCTCATCGATGCGTACTCGGGTTCAGGGCTGTTTACTATCACGTTGTCTTCGCTGTTCAAGACTTCGCTAGGTATCGATATTAGCAGTAGTAGTATTCAGAGCGCGACTACGAATGCGGAATTGAATAATTTGCCGTCGACATCTGCAAGGTTCATTGCGGCGGATGCGGCGAAGTTGTTTGAGTCGATTGAGAGTCCGGCGGACGAGACTGTTGTTATGATTGATCCTCCTAGGAAGGGATGCGATGAGTCGTTTTTGCGGCAGCTGGTGGGGTATGGTCCTGCGAGGGTGGTGTATGTGAGCTGCAATGTGCACACTCAAGCAAGAGATGTAGGCGTCTTGGTTGGTGGTATGGAAGGCGTCGACGGCGGGTTCGGTAAGGGAGTAGGATGCTACGAGATTGAGAGTCTGAGAGGATTTGATTTCTTCCCACAAACTGGTCATGTCGAAGGCGTTGCAGTCTTGAAGCGAAAGTCTAAGGGGCACGAGAATGGCGAGGAGCAGGTCAATAGCAATTAATAGGAATATGGCAATTGAAATATATCACTAGATTAACTTGCATAGAAAAATAGTCATTGGCAAGTATAGAATTAATTGCCTTTTGAGTCTAGGTCATTATGAAAATTATCTATCAGGGTCGTCATTGATATCGTGTTCCTTCTCATCTCTACATGATAGGCGGCCTCTTCTTTGAAAGTCGTAGGCAAAGACTACTGCCGTGTGAAGGCAAAGCAGTTTCAACAACTTTTGAGGCACGTTATGCAGATACTAGAAAACATCAGTCATATGCTCTCAAACTTGGGCAGGGAGAACAACTTACCAAATAGTCTTGAATAACCTCGAATGTGCATAGGGGCATAGGTCCATAGGTAGAAAGAAGGGGGTTTCAGTTGAAATGAGGTTTAGACCCAGGTGATCATGGGCTGTCATCGGTATCTCTGGGTCGGCTTTGCTTTTTTATTCCGCTTCAAGGGCATCATGCGGCCACCTTGGGCGATTTGACCGTTACCCTTACTTCGTGACATGGAGCACATGGGCGAAGCATCATGAGGTGACATTGAGGCCATGGCGAAGGAGTCGGTGTTGTGGCCAAAGTAAAGTAATGTGCCGCTTCGAAGCTTTTTGACACCCAATATACCGATAGCTCCAGCAGACTTACTGTGCTTGACGCTGGGGTGACCTGATGGATTTCAGACAGGAATATTAAGTCACGCGGGCCAACTTACCCATGAATTCGTTCTCGATTACCGCCTTGAGAGCTTCATCTTCCGACACTTCCACGTATTCCCCGCCTTTGCCCTTCTTGATGCTCTGGTACAGGCGCTCTGCGCATACAGTAGCAGCCATCGTTGTTGCCATGTGCTCGCCGGTCCCGCTGGCGACGGTCGCGACACAGCATTGCTCAGGATCATCTGGATCGGTAGGTAAGACAGCAGCACCTACTCCAACAAGAGCTGCAGGGCCTACTCGGCCTCGATATTTCATGCCAATCCCACCAGATGAGGCACCGCACGCAATGTTTCCCCAGCTATCAATCGCGATCGCTCCGACAGTGTCTGTGATATTGTCTTCCTTCTGGATCTGAGAGGATGTTGCATTAGCAGACTCTGGTAGCGCTGGAGTAGGTTCTTGTGCGTGTGTCAGAGGCTTCGATTCATGGGGCAAGAATGTAGTGGTGTCCTGCCTGATTGCACTCCGGGGTACAGTGGTGTCGACAATAGCCTTAGCAGAGATGTCTGGCTCCTCAGATCCGTCAGCCCATGGGCTTTGTCCGTTCCAGGCTTCTGCCTGAACTGGGCCACTGTGGATATCATCCATGTCTGTATCTTCGACATATGAGTCAGAGGCTGCATCTCGTGATACTCGAAAGCCAATCTTGTTATTGATTGTGGGTACTTTTTGCGTACTGTTGATGAAAGCATTACGCGAGGATTCTGAGACTATGCGGGAACGAGTCAGTTTAAACAATGATGGATTGACAGCACTGATATGTGACATGAAAAGCACATGCGAATTTGAAGGCTGCACGGAGTATGCAAATAAAGGGTCATTTGGCATACCAGACTCATTTTCATTCGAGAAGAAAGGCTCATCGCCCGAGAGAGATGACGAAGGCGACTGGCTTCTCTCATCTAAGGAACGTAGTAGTTTCTGTGTATGCAGCTCACGCGATTTCTCTCGAGCAGCTTCGTCCTCAGCCAAATTGACAGGTCTTAACTTGTAACTGGATGGAGGATTACCGGATCTTCTGCCTTTGTATTCAGCTGCCCTTAGATCAGAACGCCATTGATACCAGCGTGATTTTGCAGCAGGAGATACGAGCGCATCATGAGGCAAGATTGGCATATTCATCTCAATCGCGAAGTCAGTTGCGCCTTGGCCCACCAAAAGATTTGGCGGAACTCGGCGTAAAGTCAATGATTGCATGGAGTGCAAGTGTACTAAACGAGCCAAGGAGACGGGATTCTTGATTTCTGAGTGTACGGTTAGCTAAGAAGTCAAAATAAAAATGATAACCTACGAGCGACTGCTCCGACTGCTCCACTGCGTCCATGATGGTCGACAATGACAGCATCACATTCCACAACCCCGTCCATGGAGAGGTTGCTTCCATACCCTGCATTAGTGATCTCTCGATCTTCGAGTGTCTTGATAGCAGCTTCAACAGCATCCAATGCTGTACCTCCACTCTTCAAGATCAGCATTCCCAGCTGCGCAGCACTGAGGTCTTGTTAGCTGGCCTAAGAGCGTGTAACGCCATCACCGGTCACGTACTCGTTGCATGCTTCAAGATGAATCTGCTCGTTAACCAGGCTGTGGTAGCCGGCACCTGCGTGAACAAATATACAGCACCAATCTTCGTTGACTGGGCTACCAGTTGCCTTTCGTGTATGTGACTCGGTTGCGTGTGCGCCATCTATGCTTGCGGATGGTTTGATAAGACGCGACATGCCCTTGGTGGAAGGGAAACGCCGGTAGATGCTCTGAATATGTGGTTTTATCACAGACCGTGTATAGCAGACGGGAAGATGAAGTTCTCGGAGCGCCGAGTCAGAAATGTGCAGCACGAGTGTCGCCTGAATGAGCGAGCTTGCACGGCCTTGACAGACAAATGAGTGATTGTTGATCGAAAGGTTAAGAGGCCATTGATGATAGATAGGTGAAGAGTTGTAGGAGGGGCACGATTTAGGAATTGAATTGTGTGTATGAATTAAAAAGGAATCGAAGGGAGAGTGAGAGAGACTGGCCGCAACGGTGGAGTGTGACAAGAGATTGAAGAAGAGTGAAGCTTGGTGCGAGCAGCGAGAGTACAAAATTCGCCCGTGTGAGCTACAGGGTTTGTGTCAGTGAGAAAGAGATTGAGCAGGAAGGTAAAAGAGTGTTGTTTGTCGACCGCTCTTTCCTTCTAACCACGAGATCGATAACAGAGACCGTGCATTGCGCTATACACCGCAGTTCTAGAAGGCACGCTTTTTTACAGGAAAGAGCTGTAATGTTTGTTTACAAGCAGACCCATAGCAACGTTTGTCGTGGTAGAGCTTGACCAAGACTACCTCCCCCGCTATTGTATGCGTCTCCGCTGCCAAGGGCGGAGCGGGGCGGTGCCTGATTCGTGAGCAACCCACACCCACCGACGTCCGCCATCCCACTACTGACGACAGCTCATCCACGCCCAATTCGAGTCTCCTAAACTGCACCCCTAGCCACCGGCAGACTGACCGCAACACTTGGCTGTCTTCACAAGCTGTAGCAAAGATGGCGTCCCAAACCCCCGCCGTTGTCATGGACAAGTAAGCTCCCAGCTGCCTGCGGGCACCCACACTGCGATTGAGTACTGACACTGGCTTGCAGCGGTACGGGTTACTCGAAGCTTGGTATGCATGATAATAGCTCACCCATCCCTCGACTGTAGTAACAATTAGCGTTCAGGTTTCGCCGGTAACGACTCTCCCTCCTTCGTCTTCCCCACAGCGATAGCTACGAAAGGCCCCACGGGCGGTAGCGGTGGTTCAGGATCTGGCCGTCCTGCCGTCGCCAACAAGCCATCTTTCCTGACTGGCGGTGCTGGACCTGGCGGACATTTGTCTGGGAAGCGCGGCACCGAGGACCTCGACTTCTTCATCGGCGACGAGGCGCTTGCGGCGGCAGCAGGTACAGGCTATGGCATCAATTACCCGATTCGACACGGCCAAATAGATAACTGGGTACGCACGCTGACATGGAGAAATTGTTCGGATGTTGACTGTTTCAGGACCTCATGGAACGCTTCTGGTCCAATTCGATCTTTAAATACCTCCGAGTCGAGCCAGAAGACCACCACTTTCTCCTGACTGAACCTGTACGAACCGCGGCTTGCGAGTCTGTATACGAGTTGCTAACATCTTCCAGCCTCTGAATCCTCCTGAGAACCGTGAAGCCACCGCCGAAATTATGTTCGAATCTTTCAACGTCGCCGGTCTATATATTGCTGTACAAGCCGTGCTTGCTCTGGCCGCATCTTGGACAAGCTCTAAGGTCCAGGATCGATCTCTTACCGGCACTGTTATCGACTCTGGTGCTGGTGTTACCCACGTTATCCCCGTGGCTGAGGGTTACGTTATTGGCTCTTCAATCAAGAGTGTACCTATCGCCGGTCGCGACATTACCCAATTCGTGCAGTCGCTGCTTCGAGAACGTGGCGAGCCAGATTCGTCGCTTCAGACCGCTGAGCGCATTAAAGAAGAATACTGCTATGTCTGTCCCGATATTGTTAAAGAATTTGCACGCTTCGATCGCGAGTCGGACGACAGGTTCAAGAAGCACACTGTGAACTATGCAAATGGCAAGTCGGCAACCGTCGACGTCGGCTACGAGCGCTTCCTTGCACCCGAGATTTTCTTCAATCCCGAGATTTACTCCTCTGATTTCTTGACCCCCTTGCCCACCATTGTCGATAACGTCATCCAAACCTCGCCCATTGACGTACGAAGAGGACTTTACAAGAACATTGTACTTTCAGGTGGTTCAACTCTTTATAAGGACTTTGGTCGCCGACTTCAGCGTGATATCAGGCATCTTGTGGATGCTAGGATCAAGGCTTCAGAAGCTAGGAGCGGAGGTGCGAAGAGTGGTGGTCTGGATGTGCAGGTTATTACACATAAGAGGCAAAGACATGGCCCATGGTTCGGAGGCAGCTTGCTCGGTCAAACACCCGAGTTCAAGAGCTACTGCCATACAAAAGCGGAATATGACGAGATTGGCCCAAGCATTGTCCGAAGGTTTGCACTACTTGGAGGACCTGGAAGCACGTAAGAGAAAAAGGCGATTCAATATAGTAAGATGCGAAACCCAGAGTATAAGATTGTTGCACTGAAAACATAGCGATCCATCTACACATCAGACATTCCTGTTCAATGTGAAGTATGCGATTGTGCTTCCTGACTCGTGTTCAGTTCTATTTGATGACCCAAAATGTGTAGTGCTTAACATCATGTATATTCGTATTGTGTTTCAAAATCTCACTTCCCAAGTCTCGACATCGCACATTAGATGTATCTTCATATGAGTAAGCAACTTTCTTCCATAATGCAAAACTAAATAACTAACAAAAACAGCAAATATGCTCCTATCGATTGAATAAGTCATAATCATTACACCTTTAAATCAACCGAATTAAACACACAAAAGAATCAAACCATTCAAAACTCCAATCCCTCTCTTCCTCACTTCTCAACTTCTCCCATCCCTTCAATTCGCCTTCCCCTCTCCCCCACCGCTCTTAACATTATCATACGTAACACCCACCATCTCCCCAGCCACAGGCAAATTAATCGCCCCTGACCCCAGATTATCAGTATCCAACTCCCCAGGCCCTACTGACCCCTGATTCCCATGCCAACTCGTTTCCCCATCCGCCCAGCACGTATCCGCCTTCACCTGCTCCACCTCCTTGCACCCCGGCGTCTCGCATGGTGTACCACAATCTACATCCGGGTTCTGATATACAGTGACTTCACCCAGTCCCGATGTCCCGCGGTATCCAGGACTGCTGGCGCTGCCTTTCATGCCAGTCGTGCAGACGCAGAAGCCGCGTGAGCACTGGGCGTTGCGGCCGCATTGTGTCCAGTAATCTGCGCTGGAGCATTTCTTCAGTGGGCAGGGTTCGCCGGAGGGTGGGTCGGGTTCGTTGGAAGGCGAGGGCGAGGGCTGGGGGTTGTCCCACCAGGGTTGCTGGGGGCGTTTGCAGCGGGGGTCCCGGGGGCAGATGACGCAGTTGATGTGTTTGTCGGGACAGATGCGGCTGTTAATGGGCATGTTGTCTGTCATTTGGCTGTGGCTTGAGTCGTCTGGAGATGGGTAGGGAGAGTCGACGTCTGAGGATGGGGTCCATGGTGGAGGGAGGAAGCCTGCTGAAGGGGGGATTTGAATTGGTAGCCAGTCTTCTGGTAGATCGATGGAGATTGGGGAAGGGCCGGCGTTGATTTCTGGGGTAGATTCGGAGTCTTGGGGTGTGCGTTTTTGGAGTGAGGTTTCGTCGGGGGTCGAGCAGAGTTGTGCGTAAGACAGGGAAGCGAAGAGTGTTATGGACAGCAACATCTTGGATTTGGAAATCTGATAGTTCAAGATGTTTTCATTAAAGAGAGGCAACTTTGAAGGATAAGGACTATTGACAATGGTTTGTTAGAGGAGAGGTGTCATGCCGCGAAAGTCACGTTGCACAAGTGCCCTGTGGAATGTATGGACTGTCACGACTGTTGTTCTGGAATGAAGACACGTAAACTCGTGACCACATAATTGCAAAAAGCAAATATAATTAAATTCGAGTTCACTGAAGCTGCTTTGACGCTTTGATCGTGTTGTTCTCGGCGTCCCTTTTGACCTCAACCATGGGAAGGTTGATAACTGTACTCTACCATTTCTCAACGGCAGGCCTCAGGTCAATCTCCCATGTGAAGTTTGTCTTTGGCTGTGTATGCAACCACCAGTAGTCATTTGCAATCTGCCAAACTTGTTAGCAACTTTACGTATATCCCTTGAAATGCATCGTGACTTACCCCATCCGCACTCAGCTTCGCCTCAGGACCCAAATCCTTCAACCACTCTTTGGTCCTTGGAATATCAATTACACCATCAATAATAGCATGTGCTACATGCACACCCTGTGGCCCAAACTCTCTTGCCAACGACTGACTCAACGCTCTCAACGCCCATTTACCTGTTGAAAATGAGGCCATTTGTGCATTACTCTTCACACTCGCCGTAGCACCTGTGAAAATGAGCGAAGGTGGATGCTCAGAATTCTGCTTGACCCCATTTAACAGTAAAGGCAAGAACGCTTGTGAGAAAAAGACTCCCCCCGTTGCGCTCACCGCTAGGCTTTGCGTAAACACCTCTGGTGGGATTTCTAAGAAAGGCTTCCGCAAGAAACTACCGGAGGCATTGAAAATGGCTGCTGCGGCCCCGACATCATTTCCAAACTCTTTCTTGATGGTCTCAACAGCGTTCTTGAGACTAGAAACATCCGACACATCGGTGCTGATACCAATTGCTTTACCGCCAGATGAATTGATTTCCTTGGCTAAGGGTTCGAAGTTCTCTGGCTTGCGGGCAAGAAGGACGACAGGATAGGTTTGGGCGAATTTGCGAGCAACTGATGCTCCTGTGCCAGGGCCGACACCAGCGACAATGGCAATCAATTTAGAAGTCATGTTGAGTGAATAGAGGGTAGCGCAATGTTGTTATTCTTTGGAAATTCTGAATTGCAAATGGATTTCAAGATTATGTATGTGTACTTATACAGCAATCATACAAACACCAGATATAACGATAATTGTACTATAAGTATGTTTAGTAATTGTCGTGGTGTAATCTTAGTGTTAGATTGCGAGAATGCGGAGTTAACAGGCAGCGAAGCACGTCATTGATTAATAAGCATTCAGATCAACTGCGAACATTCGAATGCGAATTGGCTTCCGAGGTCTCATGGAAAAGCGCAGTGAAATCGTATTTTATGATTAGTTTCGTTATGCCTATGCTTATGCCGTTTTGATATTCTCGTTTCTCATCATATGATTCCATACATGACCTTCTACACACGCCCTGCTCGCCCAACTTGAATCATTTCGCCTGTAGGTTTATCATCACTCCTCAAAACTGCCCAGCTAGCACCGTCGGCTTTAACTAGAGTCATCTCAAGTTTAGTCCCTAATATCCTGAACTTGCTTTCATCTGGCTTGATGCTCCCAAACAAAGGTACTTCAGTTTGATATCGCTTACTGTCAGACGTGCGTAGATCGAGCTTGATACTTGTAGGGCCAAACTCTATAACAGCATTAGACTTGTCAATCTTCTTGAGAAATAACGAAGCCACTACGGATGTTGATGTTTGGTAGAAGTCATGTCTGTGGACTGTCAGCATCTGAACAGGAGTTGTGGTAAACAAGACTCACCGAACCGTCTCTAGCTTTTCCTCGCCGCCGCCCTCCTTGTCTTTCTTACCGCTTCCAACGAAGAGATGTCGATCTTTGGTCTTGCAACCTTCTATGTTCATGAACTGGTCGAACTCTAGTACCCTACGCTTGCAACAGCTCCACCCTTTGCTACCTTCATGGAAGATGGGTGCACCTGGATGATGTACGCACTTTTCTCCTGCTCTATCCCCGCCACTGTGTTTCTCTCCACAACCCTTCCTCCTGCAAGTCATTCCCTCTTTAAGCGCGATGCTCGGGTCGTCATCTTCCGATTCTGGTGGTGGGGCAGGTGAGGCTGATGCTTGTGGTGCAGCTTGCGCAGTAGGTAGGCGGGGAGCTGCAGGTAATGATTCCTCGAGCGAGCCAAGGTTCACTGGTGTGCCATTGGGAACATCTGGAGCTTTTGTAGGCTCCGGTGCAGGTGTGTCGTCTACTTCTGAGTGCGTGCCTGTTGTGCAAGGCTCAATGGCAAGAAACTCGTCAAATGTTAGAACTCGCGGTTTGCAACATTTCCATCCTGAACCGCCCAAGTCAGCACAGCATTGATTGGGGTAGTATTAGCATAGTGCGCACTCACCTTTCTGCCCCTCATGAAAGACAGGCGGGCCAGGATGGTAAGTGCAAGGCTCAGTCTCGTCTTCGTAGGTTTTGCCGCACCCCTTGTGAACGCACTTTTTTGCCATGATAGCGCTTTGAAGTATGTGAACGAATGTCGTGTGAGCCAAAAGTGCGCCGTTGGTGTTTGAGCCAACTCCCAGATTTATCTCACCTCTCCGAATATTCTGGAAGTCAAAGTCGCGGTACGTCAGAGGGCTAGCGTCGGCAGAACGCGAAGCTTATTCGGGCGGTGTGTTCAAGTCCGATTTCCCCTTCTGTAAGGTTCCGAGTACTCGACTCCCAATTCTTGGAGCTTGTTTTTGTCTGATACCCCATCCTGTTCATCGAATCCAATCCGTCAAAGCCATGTTTCGTGCAACAAGCAGTCTCCTTAACTGCCGCATAACTTTCTTCACTCGAAGTCCATGCGGACTTTGTGACACCGCCAAAGCCGTGGTTGAAAATGTCAAAGTGAAGAGACCGTTCGAGTACCAAGAGATCAATGTCATGGACGCTGGGCAAGAGAAGTGGAAGAATGTCTACGAATTCGACACCCCAGTGGTAAGTTCCTTGACTTTAAGACTACTTTTGTGCGAGTACCTTAGTGTCAGTCTAGATCCACATTGATAACGCCGAATCATCGGAAACTACAACATCTTCACACAAGCTCATGCATCGCTTCAAAGAAGAAGACGTCTTGAAAATTATGGATGAAGCAGAGCGGTCCTGAGGTGCAACGAGCCACTACTTTGCTATAACGGTCGGCACTGGCAGTTATTCTACCTACGAGTAAATGCCCAAGGACCTGCACTCTGTCATAGTTTTGTCAGTTATGCAGAGCTTGAATCCCTTGCCTTGATCTGGCAATTCCGGAATGGAAAGTATGCCGTATCGACAAAGCCGTTCGAGAGCTTCTGTTAGCGCGAATTCATGTGGGGTAGCTTAAGAGGGGTACGCAACAGCCCGAAGTAATGACAAGATGTCATGTTTCGTACGAAGAACTTTAAACTCCAATCCTACCGCCAAAACTTGTCATACATATTTCAGATCATCATTTAGACCGCCATTGTTGTACAACTGCTCAATAGATTTCAGAAAAATGAATACACTGCAAGAAGCAAGCAAAGTATACAAGGCCTTCCAAAAGGGAGGCCCGAGTTTTGGAGGATGGCAGGTAATTGAACACCAATGAATCTGAATCATGCAATCTTTGCTTACCAGAAGGCTAGATGTTGCCAGGCACCAATCATGCTCGTGCAATTGCTCGCTCGGGGGTGGACTGGATATGCATTGATACTGAACACGGCAATATTGATGGTATATCACCAAATTGCACCTTATACTTCCAAATTCTAACTGATCGAATTGACAGATGCTGCAATGCATGAAGCTGTTGCTGCCATAGCAAAAGAAGGTGTCAGTCCCATCGTCCGCATCGCCGCCAATGAAACATGGATGGTCAAGCGTGCCCTCGATGCTGGAGCACATGGCATCATAGTACCCTTAATCTACACTGTCGATGATGCGAAACGGCTCGTCTCATCAGCAAAGTTCCCACCCCAAGGAACTCGTGGTTTTGGCTCCCCATTTCCCCTCCAAAGCTTTAAAGACGAACCATTGACATATTACCTTCAAAACGCCAACTCAACTCTCCTAACAGTCGTCCAAATCGAAACAGCATCAGCCCTGGAACATGTCGACGAGATCGCAGCCATACCAGGCGTCGATTGTTTACTCGTTGGCCCTTTTGACCTAGGCAACAACATCGGCCGACCAATCCTAGGCGAGATGCACCAAGATTTGAAAGACGCCATCAAGAAGATCAAGGAAGCTGCTCACGCTGCCGGCAAGAAAGTCGGAATCTACACCAATAGTGGTGAGCAAGCGAATGATTATGCGCAGCAGGGTTTCGATATGATTAGCATCTTGACCGATCAGATGGCTGTTACGCAAGCTTTTGCGCAGTCGCTTGCAGTGGCTTCCGGGAAGGTGGCTGGAAGTGGAGATAAAAGTGTCAAGGGCTATGATGGAAAATGAAGTCTTAGAATTAGGTAGACTAGACCATATAGCTTGACTCAAGACCCAAGAAGTGAGTGTGGATCTGTTCTGGTGTGATATACGAGAGTTGGGTGTACCGACTAACACTTCTCTAAATCTCAGTCAACTGTAGGGGCCCACAGCCTGTGAAATTTTAATAGAAGCGATATCATTGTAGCATGCTGATGCCTGCAATGGGTTATACATTTGCAATTTTCTGTATGTCTATTTGTGGTCTACGGCACTTTTTCTGATCACACAAAATGAGCTCATTCGAAATTTCCATCGTAAAATTCTCAAGCAGACGAACTTGATGATTATCTGGTGATTAGGTGGCTATGCAAGATTCATCCTATAACTGCTTGGTGCTGTGGTACTGACAACTGACATTAGTGGGTCCAAAAGTCTTGGCCAGATAGATTCCCTTATTTGGCTAGCTCGCGAGCTCCTGAAAGACCGGATACGGTAATGAAACAGCGCAATGTTCGTATACGTTGAGCGGAAGCCAAGGCGGCGATGCATAATTACGGCCTTCTGAAGTCCTACCTCCAAAAATTGCTCAGGCTGTCCTTTGGATCAGCAATGAGGCGCAAGCCTAATTCCCTAATTCGGACTACTGAATGGCCAAGCAGATGCACTGCCTGAAACACAAAGCCAGAACATCGTCATATCTGATGGCCTTCTTGGAAGCCTTACGTACGTTCATCAAGTGCAGAGCTCTAGGGGCAGGAAGGATAGAATATAAATTGACCGGACTACCCTAATGTATCGTCTACCAACTCTTAGAAGTGTTGCAACCAACAGCATTCACTTCCACCATGCGGTATACAACTTTGCACACGTTACCTTTGCTTGCTGGTACTTCAGTATTGGCTCAGCCTTTTGAAAGCCCACAGAACACCAGCAGCATCCAGTGGACCAATTGCACAACAACACTGCCAGGAGCATGTGGAACACTAGCTGTTCCCCTCGATTATACCAACACTAGCTCTGGCAGGACACTAAATCTCTCCTTGTTTAAATTAGATGCAAAGTTCAAACCTTCTAAGGGTAGCATTCTGGTCAATCAAGGTGGCCCAGGAGGTGATGGGGTTGAATTTGTTCAGGGCGCTGGGGCATTAATACAAATGTGAGTTTTTCGAGGTACGGTAAAAGGAAAGTATTGACTTTTACAGCATGACTGGTGGCCATTACGATATCATCGGGTTTGATCCTCGAGGAACTGGCAAGACCCTCACTTTCAATTGCATCCCTGATCCGAAGGAGAGACAACGTGCGACCATGTTTGGTTCTCAGTTGGTCAACTCTTCCGATACTGCGCTGGGTACAGCATGGGCATACGCAAGCTTGATGGCAGACAACTGCTACCAGAATGGCCGCGAAATTGGAGAACTCATGGGCACCGGATTCGTTGTGCGAGACATGATGCAGATCGTCGATGCGCTTGGTGGAGACAGGAAGTTGCGATTTTGGGGTCAATCTTATGGCACCTACCTCGGTGCTACAGCTGCAGCTATGTGTAAGTAATGCTTATGCATAACCTGGACCATGATAAAAGCCTAATCATGTATCCCTTTAGTCCCCGACCGAATCGAAAGGATGGTCATTGACGGCGTCGTGAATCTCGAGGATTACACTGAAGGCTGGTAAGTTTTCCTACTGGAAACAATGAATATTTGCTGGCTTATGCTTACCAGGGAGTATGACAATCTCCCTGTCGGCGAAGTCACCCTAAAGAAGTTCCTAAAAGCCTGTATTGATACCAAAGACCAGACGGCATGTGCTCTATATCGACCAAATGCCACTGTTGAAGGTCTTACTAGTCGGATCTACAATCTGATTGACGAAGTCAGATCGGAACCAATCGTTATGGGAAGCAATATCACAACCGACGTCGTTGACTACAATCAACTCAAGCTAACTCTGGATAATGCGTTGCGGATCTTGATCTTGTATGCGCCAGCTCTCGCAGGCTACCTGGACTCGGTGCTCGAACGCAATGAGACAGCTTATCAAATATACCAACCAATAGCCGTCCCTCCAGAACTTCCTGGAAGTGCATCAGACGCTTTACTCAGCATCAGATGCTCAGATTCTACATTTCGAACTGACAAGTTGAAGGACATTGTGCCACGCGTCGAGAAGATGGCCGATGCTAGTCGCCTCTTCGGAGATCTGTACCCGACTTCATACATGTTCTGCTCGAGGTGGAAGATGCAAGCAAAAGGCCGCTATGAGGGAAATTTCAAAACGAAGACCAAGAACCCCATGCTTATCATTGGCAGTCCTTATGATATACGGACGCCTTTTGTCAGTGCACAAAAGGTGCACAACTTGTTTGAAGGAAGTGCATTGCTACAACATAATGGCTATGGAGTAAGTTGAACCATCCCCTGCATTTCATTGAGTGGCTACTAATATATCTTCAGCACTGCGTACTCTTCTCACCCGGTCAATGTGCAATTAAGGCCGTTCAAGATTACTTTACGAATGGGACTCTTCCAAAGCCAGGAACTGTTTGTGAGCAGGATTTTGGGATGTTCTCTGGAAAAAACATCCAAGATTCCTTCGCTCTGGCTGCTCCAACCTCATAATGCTCCTTGGGCATTTAGTTTTAAAAATAGACGGAACCAAGCAAGCTCCATAATTTGAAGAGCGAACTATACAGTTTTCTCTCGTAAGGCCGAATTGCTACATTGCAATTGAAGGCAGAACACCACATTTCAATATTACTTGACGCCCAGCATCCTGAGTTCCCGGTGCTACTGCCTGTATCACACACGCTTTAGATAGCTAGTTCTTTTGTAAAATAGTTTTAATAGTAAACACTACTGCCCGTATCAAACAAGCTTTACAATGCGCTTCTCTAGTTTCATCTGCGTGAGATCGTACCCAGCGAATACAGTGACCGTGACCACCGTACGCCTCTGAACTGCTTCTCCTACCCCATCTAGCACAAGCATGAAAGCCTTTTGTCTTGGTGGGCTACGATTTGGGTTCCTCTCGCATTGCCGCTGAACAAGAAGGCAACTGTAGCATCCAGTTGGTAGGCTATTGTTGTGTAGCAAGTTTCCTTCCATAACAGTAGCAATGGATTCATTGAGCTCTGGAACAAAAACCTCGCTAAAAGGCTCTGTTCGAATATTCAAGTTTACTGTCCAACCTTCCACTATGAGCGTATTTTCGTCCAAGGAGAGAATTTTGATCTCAAGATCCGGGGTTGTAGTAGTTTCTCCGCTGCCGTCAAACATGTTCAAGAGATCACCTGGAATAAGAGCAGTCCCTTCCCATCCGGCCCAACTCCAACTTGGCAGCAAAGCTCGACGTTTGGGCTTGGATTGTCGGTGATGAATCCAGCCAATCGATGCAGGATGGCTTCGAAGCGGAAGGCCGAACATGAATCCTTCGGGAAATAGCCGTCTACTGAACCCTGTAAGCATACCCAAGAATGCATTGAGTGAATCAGACTCGTTTGTCATGCGACGACTGGTGTAAGTTTGTAATACACCATCGAAAAGTCTCATGCGCCCTTCAAGGTTGGTATAAGCACCCACGTTACCTCCAAGTTGTACATCTGAGTTTATCACGTTCTCGGATGTGACCATATGCATCAACTTTTGCGATGGATGCTCTGCAGTAAATCCTTCTGGCGCCGTAGTAGTATCCACACCTTCCCACACAGAGCCACAAAGACAACTAAAGTCAACCTGGCTTTCTGCAAAATGTAGTAGTCGTCGTGATAACAGTTCTTCTTGTAAACACCTAGGAATGAAATCGTCAACTCCAAGCCATAGGTTCGTAAAAGTTGTTCTTCTTACCATGCACGACTTGACCATTCAGCTGTTTCTCTATCCAGAGAGATGTACTGTGGGGTTGTAATAAGAGTGTGGCCGTCAATAGCCTCTGCTAAATGAGTTGGGCGAGGTAAAGAGACACCTGCCAGTCCTGAATTAGAGTTTTTACCGGTGAGTGCAACGAGGGTAACTACACATGGATGTACGTGGTCAGTGTATGCATCAAATCACTTCCTATGAAGCACATACTAGTAGCACATCCATAAATTGTCGCCATCAGGTTGAGTTGCTGTATCTTTTGTGCAAGTACTTCCGGACTTGGGTCTTTTGACTGATCAATACATAGAGCATCAACCTGCATAATTTAGCAAATACATTATTCATGATGGAGAAAAGATCTATACCCAAATATAACGCCTACCCAGAGCCTTTGTGACTGTTAATGCATCTTCTATAGTCTGAGGGAGGTGGTGCCCTTCGAGAGCGTCAGGCGCTGGTTGGATACCTCCCCATACATAACTCAGTGCAACGTAATCACAGTTTTGTGGGCAAGATACAACCTTTCTTTCCAGAACATCAACCATTCGAGTCGTTAGCAGTTCTACCGGCTTTTCAACACGACTGCATTCAACATGGTTCTGCTCACAGTGTTGCAAAGGCTTCAGCAGCAAGTCCAAGTCCAGCACACTTTCCAGGCGTTTTACATTCAGCAAACTCCTATCAGGTGGAGTGCATTGCGTTTCCAAGGCGATTGCGGGCCCAGTCATCATTGCATATCTTATATTGAGGTCGCCAGCTCTGAATGGGTCACTCGCTGGAGTGAAAGGCGTCCAAGGATCTGCAAGACCAAGCAGAATAGCGCACCGACTTTTCAAGTCATCTGGAAACATCTCCCAACCCTCCTGCCGAATATGAGCACGATATGGCTCGATGTGTATTTGTCGCTCGTCTGGGCTCCAAACCCTAGGCAAGATACAGTAAAGAAGACGACATAGCTGACATGAAGGTGTCAAGAAGACTGAAGACGGTAAACCTAAGGAGAGTCGGTAGGATGATATCTCCTTGTTATATAGCGCCGACGCATTTCTGTATATTTCAAGGTCCCCCTCTTGCGCCAACTGAATCTGGTCTAAAGGTTGTGCGTTCGTAAAGACGTCGATAATTTTATAATCCGCACATCTTGTACATAGAGAGCTCGGCTGCTCTTGGAGTGATTGAATTAATTTGGCATCTTCAGATGAGAGTCCTGAAGTAAGCATTGATGCGTTTGAACAAGGACTCGATGGAAAGGAAGCTGGGTTGGCACGCTTTCTGATGATATCTTTACAGGGCTCGCTAGCTAATTCGAGGGCACGACAGTATATACACAATTTATAATGTGGGTTGTCAAGTGACATGATGCTGGCGAGCATTTCGAATTGAGCGAGTGATTGTATTGCGGGCTTCACCCTAAAGTTGGTGGAACGTAGGTACGAAATTTCTATGTTGATCTAATTAAGCTGCATTGAAAAAGATGCTTCAGCATAGGTATGTACTTAAAAATCCTCGAAGTTTTAAGGCCAACAACACGCAAGTGCAATGCATGAACGGGGCCGAATGACGTATGCACAGTGAGGTGTACGAGGCGCAGATTGCTTGGCTCGGGAACCGACCAGGCTGAGCCTCGTTGGTCTTACATAAATTAACAACGTCCAGGGCCAAGCCAGACTTGCTCTACTTGATAACAAGCTCTTTATCTGAAGTTTCTTGTATTGAACGAATATTTTTATATAAAAGAAGTCATGGACGTAAATCATTTAGCCACAGAGTACGAGTACGAATATCGCAATCTCGCAGAGATAACGAATATACGAATCCTTGCTCTTAATCCCGCTGCTTCGAACACAGCAGAACCCCAAATCAGTGGGTCACTGATCGAAATAGCATTATGGGAAGAATTCGAATATGAATGTCTTTCATATGTATGGGGGTCAAACTCGAAAGGCTCACAGATCAACATTGATGGTTTTTCTCTCTGTATTACTGAATCATTATACTTGGCTCTACTACATCTTAGGCGAGAAACTGGACAAAGGTATTTGTGGATCGATCAAATATGTATCAACCAAAGAAACATCTACGAAAGAAACTCTCAAGTTCAACAAATGGGCAAAATTTACAGCTTGGCGAAGCGTGATATCGTGTGGCTTGGTGAAGGTAGCTCCGCGATAGATCTAACATTCGACTGGATCCGCCGATCTGCCTTAGCGGCCCATCCACCATCAACCTTGCTTGCCAACGTTGAAGAAACGTTCCTAACGAATCCTGTCTGGCAACGTATTTGGGTAAGTTCAATTGGTATCTGAAGCGCAACTGATCTTAATTCCTCAGTCAGATAGTACAAGAGATATTGCTTGCAGCGGACGTGTTACTATGTGCTGGCGAAAACTCATTGCCCCTCAGCGATGTGGAATGCGTAGTTCTCAAGTTTAAAAGCCGCCCCAAATATCTCTCAGCTTTTCGAAGTATTATTCCCATGTTCAGACTGCGGAGGGATATCCTGGAAAAATGGTTGTTGCCGAATATTACTGAACTTCTCTCCGCCTTCAATGATAGAAAAGCCACAGATCGAAGAGATCGTATTTACGGACTTCTCGGGCTTGCATCTGAGGGACATTCTATGAAGCCAAATTATGCAAAATCTGCACGGCGAGTTTTCATAGAAGCCGCAAGAACCATCCTGAACGAATCAAGAAATTTGGAACTTCTTTGCTTTCGACAAAGCGAGGACGCAAGGCGCGATGCGTTCATGAAAAGACTGCCATCATGGGTACCAAACTTTGGCACTGAGTGGACTGTTCCGAAATCTCTTGCCCATCATTACAGTCCTCGGTTATATAAAGCTGGCATAGGTATTTATCAGCATCGGCGGGATTTGATGTTTTCACATAACGATGAGGTAGTTGTCGCTTATGGAGTCAGCATCAGCTCGCCGACCGAACTGAGCGATTCTATCTGTTCAAAATCGGGAGACTTCGAAGAGAAGTTGAGATTGGCTATGTGGAGCGTGTTATCTCGAGCGTTCCCACTGAGCAAATCCCCGAATCTCCAGAATTTGTCTGAACTTGAACTGGTTACAGACTTGATCCTTTCCCTTACTCCAGCCGTAGTCGAAATGATATGTTTAACCCTTACCCAGGGTATGGATGAAAACTCCAACCGTATCCAGCCGGCAGACATAGGACACTACCGCCAAGGTCTCTTATACTGGATGTCTTTATCACGTATTCGGCTATATGGCCCCTACGATGCCACGAATGCTAGTTATGCTTCACGATTTCTTGAGGCTGCCCGGATCTCATTTGCTACACCACAACGCCTTGCATATGATGCATCTAATGAAGTCCTGACGCTCGTATGTGCGGAAGCCAAATTGGGTGACGAAATTTTTGTCATAGATACAGTCAGTGTTCCGCTGCTATTGCGAAGATGTCAACAAAACACAATCGGCCACACCATCACCCAGGAAAGAATAGGCTATCCATATAGCAGAAGCAGAATCGAAAACGCCATCACCTGGGAAAGGATCGGTACCGCATGGGTTTACAAACATATGGATGGTGAGGCATATGAGCTGGGTTTGAAAGATGATGATATGGCACGACCGAAGGAAACCACAGAGTACTGCTTGACACGATATAAGCCTTACAAACTCTGGATAGTTTAAGAATATGTAATTAGACTATCTCGTTGATGAATCTAACTATACAAAACTTTCTCTGCCGACCTCCGTCAAAGTTTTGTCTGAGAATGGACGACTACGCAAATTCACAATACTGGAACATGAAAAAGTGGATGACGAAGGAGCTTGGTTTTATCAAATAGAAAGCCTACGGATTCACAGCACAGAACACGACGGATAACAACATAACATAAAGTTTTATTTTGATGGACCATTATAGACTTCACCTTGATAGTTTACATATAGTTTAGCAGGTGACTTATATTTGTATAGCTGATGATAACTATGTTGACACCGGGCGCTTTCGTAGGCTACATGATGGATTCCGAATGTAAGCGAGGCGGCCCATGAACGAATTGCTACGAAATGAAATATAAGAAGTAGAGACATCCGGAGCTTTCTGGTTCGCGTATTGAGAGTCAAGGTGGGTGTGAACCAGATATTGATTACGTCAGCATATCGGTGTTTCGTCACACTTGTTCGCCGATGTAGGTGGAACTTCTCTGAGCTCCGCGTGTCCGTCATCACCAGTTGCCTCAATCGACAGAATGGCGTCGCGCACACGCTTGGTAGCCTCGACAGGCTCCAATCTACTACGAAGCTCACGGCCTTTAAACATCTCAAGAGCATCACCCTTGACTACGGCCTTGGCCGCATCATGTGCGCGCAGCTTCTCACAGCTCGGCTCACAGTCTGCCTCTGGTAGCCCGACCAGTGTCTTTGGCTCACTTGGCCAATTCAATTCTCCATCTGGGCCTCCCTCATACTTCTCGTCACATAAACGCTTGCCTACAAATACCGTTATTCGATTCGTCCCACAACAGACAGCATGGATCGTGGAGCGCATGGGAAAGTTCAACCGCATACTGGAGCCTGGACTGGCTATTTTAGTACCGGTCATTGACAGAATTGCTTACGTCAAAAGCTTGAAAGAGAATGCCATAGAGATTCCAAGTCAGAGCGCCATTACAGCCGACAATGTTACACTGGAGCTTGATGGTGTCCTGTACACCAGAGTGTTTGATGCATACAAGGCTAGGTAAGTTCTTGCGACCGCTATAGTCATCACGATACTAACTTTGCCCAGCTATGGTGTCGAGGATGCGGAATACGCTATTTCTCAGCTTGCTCAAACCACAATGCGATCCGAAATCGGTCAACTGTCCCTCGATCATGTCCTGAAGGAGCGCGCCAATTTGAATGCAAACATCACCGCTGCTATCAACGAAGCAGCTCAAGATTGGGGTGTCACTTGTCTGCGTTACGAGATTCGCGATATCCACGCTCCCGAGCCTGTCGTTGAAGCTATGCATCGTCAAGTAACGGCAGAGCGTTCAAAGCGTGCAGAAATCTTGGAGTCTGAAGGTCAGAGACAATCTGCTATCAACATTGCAGAGGGAAAGAAGCAGTCCGTCATCCTTGCATCTGAAGCTTTAAGAGCCGAGCAGATCAATATGGCGAGCGGAGAGGCTGAAGCTATCTTGTTGAAGGCGCAAGCTACTGCAAATGGTATCGATGCTGTTGCACGAGCCATTGCCCAAGGAGAAGAAGCTGCACAAAACGCTATCTCGCTCTCTGTTGCTGAAAAGTATGTGGATGCATTCGCGAACTTGGCTAAGGAGGGCACGAGTGTTGTCGTGCCCGGCAATGTGGGTGACATTGGTGGCATGATTGCAAGCGCCATGGCTGTCTACGGAAATGTCAATGCCTCTCAAGCAAAGAACAATGCCCAACAAACGGCAAAATCGCTGCCACATGAAACCGCGGCCAGCAAGAAGATTGCCGAGCTGCAGAGCAAATTGGACAGTGCTGAGGGTGGCGCGAACGCTGTACAAAACGAGATCAACAAGGTCATGGATCAGAGGTTAAACAAGAGGTAAAATTCAAAAGAGAATTGGGGGCGCGATTGTACATTATACCTTGCTGTATCAATAGCATAGTCTTGCGAGCGGGCGGCGTCAATCCAGAGCTTTGGGCGGGTTAGGTATATTAATCCAAAAAGGCAGCTTTTTGAAACGAGTTCTCCTCTCCTGCAGGAACTCTTCTCATCCTCGAAATTCAATAGCGGATCATGTACAAAGTACTCCTCCTTCATGATTTCAGCGTGACTATACACCCTACCCAAGCCTCTCCACCACCTCAACAATCAACCTCGCACTCTGCTCCCCATCCTCCCACACAAAATCATGCTTCCCCTTGATGTCCCTCACTTCCAACACTCTCTTCCTCTTCTCTCCTCCTACATCCGCCTCCTCATCCCCATCCTCCATGACAATCGCCCACCCTTCCCGATCCAGCGCCACACACATAACATCCCTCTGCGCGCGCTCCACCAACTCATCCTCATAACTATGCGCCAGCACAATTAATTTCCCATTTGCCCATGTTTGCGCGCCGTATGCGCCTGACACGGGGGACACGCTGGTATATGCGCCAGCGTCAGAACCAAAGGCGCCTGCGATGATGTCTTGGTATATCTGCGCGATGTTCTCAGGACATGTTGGGGGTAAGTGGTTGCGGAGGAATAAGGGGATGTTGTATATCCCCGCGCTGAGGATTAGGGCTTCTGGGCCGCCGTCATTTTGGGACGAGGGAATGTCTTGCAGGCCGATGCGCGAGACGTATTGCAGGAGTAGGGTTGAGCCGCAGGAGTGGCCGATTGCGATCCAGCGTTTGATGTTGTGGTGTTTTATGGCGTGCTGGATGCCCTGGGCGACGTCGTGGATGTGGGTTGGGTGGGTGACGTTGCGGGAGGGGTCGGTGGGGAGGGAGGGAGATGTTGGGTGGGATGGGTAGGGGGATAGGCGGTAGTTGAGGGAGATGAGGCCTGCGATGTTGCGAAGGGCGGGCGCATTGGGGGCGGAGAGGAGGTGCGTTATTGTAGGGTCAGCGCAGGATGAGGTTTGGGTTGGGTCGCGCCAGGCGCCGCCGTGGACGTAGCTGTGTAACGAAGGTTAGTATTGGGGTAGGTAGGTGAGGAGTGAAAGGTTGGTGGGGTACATTATCCATATGGACTTGTCTGGGTCTGATTCAGACAGAGGTCGCGGTAACCATACATTGTATGTTTGCAATTGGCATTCGGGATCGCCGTAGTGAAAGGTAGAACCTTGGGTGAATGAGGTGGTTGTCATGGTTGCGAAGTGGAGAGTAGGTGTTTTGATTGACGGCGGGGTAAGAAAACATTACGTTTTCTTGAAGTTAGGTACCACACTATTTCAACATAGACGGGACGAAATGTGTATTCAATAATTTTGATTGATAGTCTTGCGACATGAACTATATATTGAATGACACTACCTCAAAGCTCACCATGAGCCTTCCTTCCATTACAACAAAATTACTTCTAGTCAAATCGGCCCAGCACATACCAGTGCCAGACGCCTAGATGCGATGCAAATACAACAATGCAATGCCAAACCCATGGTATCAAGGACTGTACAGCATGGTGCCAAATCACCACACCAATTCGAAATCTCCTCCAATTCACACACACACGTTAGCAGGCCCGCACAGTCGGGCGACCCGAGTGCACGAAGCCCTAGTGTGCCAGATGCTTTACTCCTAGTTGCGACGAAGCGCACTTAGGCGAGAGGCTTACAAGAAAGCAGCGAGCATGGCACCGAAGCCAACGAAGCTACCGGCAATCTTGACGTTGGAGGCAGCGCCCTGGGAGCCCTGGGGAGCACCAGTGCCAGTGGCAGAGCCGCTCCTTGAAGCGCCGCTGCCAGATGCGCCAGAGCCAGAGACCTTGCCGGAGCCGGAAGCACCAGCAGAGCCGCTAGCGACAGCGGTGTTGATCTGGACGGTGGTGCTGTTGTTGGCGCTGACGACAACAGTGCGGGTGGAGTTGAACATGGAGCCAGTGCCGGGAAGGAGGAGAGTCTGGATACCAGAGCCAACGGCAGGGATATCAGCGGGCAGAGGCTGGGAGGTAACGACTGCGGGCTGACCGGGCTGCTGGGTAACAACAGCAGGCTGACCGGGCTGCGAGGTTGCGACAGGGAATTGGCCAGTCACAACACCAAGGGAGTTGGTCTGGGCGAGGAGCGAGGTCTGAGGGAAGGGATCAACCGAGGACTATCGTCTGATGTTAGTTCAGATGGTTCATTCCATATATCCTCAGATTGAGAAATGGATATACATACAGATTGAGCAGACGCCGCAGCGGCGAAAGCGGCAGAGTAGAAGACTGAAGCGCGCATTTTGACTTGGTGGTTTGTTTGGGTTGGGTTGATTAAGTTTTAATAGCGATTGGAATTATTTGACGTTAACGACGGTATAACTTGTACAAGTAAATGTCAAGTAAACAATGGAGTAATACAAAGTGATTGTAGGTAGGTGAAAAAATGCAAAGCTCAGCGAGACGCGTCTCCCTTTTATTTAGGCCATCGTCCCAATTTCCCACCCCAAAGCAGCCACCGGAGCCATCCCCTGTTCTCTGCCCTGCGCCGCCACCTTGACCTGGCAACGATGCCCGAGTCTTCATGTGGTTACGCGCTGTGGAGACCTACCAATAATAGACGCCAATCGTTGCCCCATCTGGCTGGACGTGTTCAATGTTACGTCCCATTTATTGTTGAACTGGGGACCGTCTGAAGATGGATTCATGGCGAATTGCGCCCCTGGTGGACAGCGCAGGCGTCGCAGTACAGCAATTTTTCATGTACATGATGCGATGACCTGTTGCCTCTCACTTCTGCTGTGACAAGTCGTATCAATGGTTGGCTATTTAGCAGTGTTTTCCCACGCCACCACGCGTTTCACACCATCGTATCCGTTTTCCTCTGGTCCCACACACAGAGCACGTTTCTGTGGGAACACACACCACTCTCTCCCAGTGCTTTGGACATCATGTTTCCTCCTGTTTCTACGCCATCCCTGGATAGTCATGAATCGTCTGGTCACGCGAAACGTGCCGTCTCCCGTCGTCTGATGGCCTGGCCTTCCCCAGGCAATTTCCATCCGCACATGCACAATCGATAGCAACGTCCAGCGACAGTGGGACCGACATCTACTTGCATTGTATCGGAGTTTTCGCGTTGGCAACCGCTAGTGACGCATCCAATACTTCCGTACAGCCTGCTGACTACAAAGGTGAAAATGTCTCAAAGGTTCGGTTGGATGGTTCTGCCTGCTTTCTCGTGTGGTGTGGAGCACGAATGGCAAGCCCTTGACGATCGGTAAGTCCAGGACGGGTAAAGGGCCCGTTTACCGAATACCCTAGTCTCGAGTATGTTGAGATCGCGAGATCGCAAATGACCGAATTTCTCCTTTATGCATCTCATTCTACCTATGCTCCTTTGTCTACCTGGAAATGAATCTAATTCTATTTGACTTTGGATGTCACGGCCTGTGTTCACTTCCCTTTTTCTTCGTCAGCTCTAGTCGCGAACTCAAACATGTGGCACCTATTAGGCCAGCCACGACATCACCTTGGTCAATGAGCTGTTTCTTATTCATCAAGCCCAAAATAACTTCGGCTATTAAATCTTCGAGCCTCACTTGATATCTATTCATATCTTCGAGGTTAAGCGTGTTCGATAATTGTAGATTTACTTTGTTGACTGGACTGATGCCGCGCAATGCAAAAGAGCAAACAGCTAAGGCTACACGAGCCATCGTATGACCGAAGATCCTCATACCCAACATTTGTGCAACGATTGAAAGCCTGGAATGACTTGGTACAACTTTAATAGATTGGCCTGATCGACTTTATACGTGAATATGAGCAAGCTTATATTTGAGATGTTTGTTCAAAGCTGAAAGGGGCGTCAGAATGATCCACATCGTGGTCCACATGCATGTCTCAAATCTTCATGCTAAATAACCTCGTGTTCTCTTCACCGGAATGCAAGTTTACCATTTTCTTTTATCTTCACTACTTATGGTATTAATAAGCCGGTCTGAAGTGCTTCTGGATGTTCTGATACCGAGTACCAACTTTGATGAGCCATTGACGAAAGACAGACAGTGAAATTAGCCACTT
The DNA here is from genome assembly GCA_000498155.1 of Shiraia sp. slf14. NCBI lineage: Eukaryota > Fungi > Ascomycota > Dothideomycetes > Pleosporales > Shiraiaceae > Shiraia > Shiraia sp. slf14. The sequence continues at coordinate 740,166 of AXZN01000024.1, forward strand.
TACAATCTCGAAACATGTCAAGACAAAGCCATGGGTTGTGTAAGCCGAATACTGTTTTCTTTGTCGTAACCTGATACCTGTCAATGTCCGTTGGAAAAACAATGCCATATCGAAATTGTTTTGAAGTGATAATTTCTTGTGGCGAATATGTGCAATCGTAATTTTGTATGCTTAATTGTACCAAGCTTCCAAGCGACGTGTAACCTAAGATTGCCTTACTCGTGCAACCGTGAGTATTCCTCTTTCGATTAATGTCTACATTTCTTCTCGATATTATAGAATTTTAAGGTCATAACAAGATGTTTTAGAGCATCTCCAGGCAAGGGTGCATACTAAGCTTGGTGCATAGCTCAGTGAATAACTGTGATCTATGTACTTGTTGTTTCCCATCTTCCTAGCAGCGATGTTATCTTCTAAGCAGCCTAAGATTGACGATGTTGGTAAGTCCACGGCCTACTACCATATTCCCGTCGCTAAATTCCCTACTCAGGCGCAAAATCTTATCATACCGATAGATTCTGAATAGTCAAACAAACCAAATTTATTATCTCCATTGAATGCATTGAATCTATCATTTTTCTTGAGTATTTGGAAGCCTATACATTGGACCAATAGAAAACCCTGCTTTAAAGTCATGACGGGCATCCTTAAAATCCTAGTAAACAATGAATCTGTACAAGACCTGAGGAATCGAGAAATTTGCGATATAAATTCCTAAGTATATACACCTCTGACGGAAAAGATGCACAAGCGTAGCTTTTTGTAGTACAAGATTATTAGCGCCGATTATGGAGTAAATGCTTGCGCAGGTGCGTTTGTCATGCAAAATTATTCTGATTCTCTATACGATTCGATATACGTCACCAAAGAGAACCATGTAATTAAAAATATATACTCACCTTTACACCTTTACTTCCGTAGTCTATAAGCTGTGTTCTACCAAGATATTATGGGTACGAAATTATCCACTTTTGTCGATGACAAGATACTGGATTCACTCACGATTTATGATATAATTTCTCAAGGATAACACGGCAGGTGAGGAGTGAAGTTGAAGGCGCCTGACAAGGGTCTCAGAGCAACTGCCTTTCGAATCAAGTAAAGGCTAGAAGCGATTGTGTACGTCTATCCTTGCACCAACTCTTAACCACCTTTCAAAACACACAACGCATTAGAGTCAACGATGAAGTTGATTATTGCCAACGCCTTCTTCCTGCTTGCCCACCTCGCTACTTTGGCTCTTGGTGAGACAGGTGCTGCGGCAGATTATCTCGATGCCAATAACACTGGCGTCATTTCCAATGACCTAAGGACCAATATCACGAGGGCTCTAGGCGGATTGAATGACAAAGAAGACATTTTCGAGGATTGGGATGACGTTGACCCAGCAGATGACACCAAGTGGAACCGCTATGTCTGCAAAGGACGGAAAATGTTAGCGCAAATGTCTTACTCCGATTTCGATGTTGGACAGATGCTCCCAGTGCCAGCGAACACTGCTGAAAGTCCATGGAGGCTTCGTAAGCGCGACTAGATAAATTGCCTTTTGGCAGTCAAGATGCTAACGCTTACGATCAAGAAAATCTTCTTGAGTGGGCATACAAAATAGGAGAGGTTAATACTGATGCCCAATTCACCGATCTTGGCGCAGGTGGGTGGTGGTCTATAGGACCAAGACTCAAGGAGCTTGGTTATTCGGACAAATGCGTCAAGGACGGCGGACTTTGGCACGCGATTGAAATTACCCACGGTCTCTATGACCAGCCAGAGGACAGAGTCAACTACTATACGGCACCGACGGGTGGTCAAAGAAGGGTGAGCCGATCAACGATTATGTGGTTGGACAAACGTCATTGACTCGTGATACAGTACACAGGTGCTTATTTCTATCAGCTCGTGGGCCCGGAAGGTAAGAAACTTTCGAAGGACGAAAAGACTAAGTCATTTCCCCAGCCACTAACATCAATATCAGGAATCATCACACAGAACCGCAAAGGTCCTAGAGAAGCTGCCATTGAAATGTATGATGGTCCCATACCGGACGCCGAACTTCCCGATTTCCAGAAGGCTTCAGACATGATGTGGGCTATTCTCGAAGCCCGTAGTTCAGAAGCCCAGATACGAGAAATGAAGGTCTTTGCGGCTTTGGCAATAGTGAATAGAGAAACAAACTCACTGATAAAACGTGCATTCGCGGCCACCAACCAAGAGTATTCAGAGCACCCTGTCACTTTCAGTATGGAATCAGACGAGGGCAAAGCACTTCTGGGTACAACTCCTTGGTTCGTATAGAAGCTCAGAAAGTTGATTGACCATTTTTACCAGCAAGCCCAAATGGATCTGGCTTTGCGCACTTCCTCATCCAACGTAAGAATTGGGTCGGCCTCAAGACGATTGAATCGGTTGAAATCTATAACGCGCCTTCGGAATACCCATTCCCAAACATGATTTTCAAAATCAGAAATCTCGACGCGGCTGTTCCAAGACCAGATGAGACCATGAAAGTTCGAAATGCCATGACGCATAACATCACGCGACAGATGTTTGAAAAGAGGCGCAACATTCTTCGAGTGCATACCATGCAGGTGGACAGAAACTTCACAGTCTTGGAATCGGTCTATTAAGCTCAAGTGCGAATCTGCAGCTTGATTAGTTCCAGGCTTAGAACGAAAGACTTCAAGCGTAGGACAAAGCCTCCTTGAACAATCATCAGGCTCTATATAGAAAAAAGCAGTCATGAAATATACTCAAATTACAACCCACCAATTGACCCAGTCACAAGTTCAACTCCCCTAAAACAATTATTCCACACATAACTTGCACAAACACCCCTACCAAAAATCCCACCGACCGGCGACACCAGCATTCAAAAGCAATTCCCCATCTCCGACATCCCACCGACCGAAAAGCAAACCCGAAAACCACGCATTTCGCCAATCCGTAAACGAATTCAAATCCCATCCCATATATTCCCACAACCCAACTACCACACACCATTTCCAACTGACTACCAACCCAGGATAGCGCCTTCTCTCTCTCAAACTAAAAAAAAAGCCTCTGACTTCAGCGGCACAAATACAAAGGTACAACGTCTGGGTGCAGCAATGCACTAGCGGCATTTGGGGGTACTTGACCATGGCGCCGAACTCGGTACTCAATAGCCACGCGTACTAGCTTACCATTTTGGGGCTAGTTTGGGTGGTAGGCTTGGATTTGTTTTGCCACGTGCGGTTTGGTTTTGAAACGGCAATGGGTGGTGTTTTGTTGTATTAAGAGTTGGGGGATATAGGTAGTGGGTTGTGATGTAGTAAGTATGGGTGATGTGGGAGAAGTGATGTGGGAAGTATCAATAGAGTCAATGGTCAGAACAAAGCAAGATAGAAGGATGAAGCAGTAATGCATATGTATTATAGGACTTTTGAATAGCCCAGGCTTTTCATATTGTACATGACAAGCTCATTCCACACGTAGAACCCATTAATTCCTAATCGCAATCGCAAAATGTCGAGTGAATGGTCACCTCTTTCCCTAGGACGAGAGGATCGCTGTTAAAAAAGAGCAATTTACAAAGCCAACATGGCGATGGCGGCAGCACCGAGGAGACCAGCAGCCTGTGTAGCGATGGGAGCACCACCGGTGAACTGGGTTGGGGTGGATGATGGCTTGGCGGAGCCAGCAGCAGAGCCAGCAGCGCTGGTAGCTGAGGCAGCGGCGGAAGAGGCCTTGGAGGCAGCGCTCGAGACGGCACCGGCGGCGCTGGAGGCGGCACTGGCAGCAGCAGAGCTGGCACCAGCAGCAGCACTTGAAGCAGCGCTGGCAGCGGCGGAGGAAGCACCAGCGGCAGCACTGGAAGCGGGAGCAGCGGCGCTGGATCCAGCGAGAACGCTGGTCTGGGGGATGCTGACGCTCAGAGGAACACCGGCGTCCTTGCAGATGTTCTGGACGGCATCAAGAGTCTGAACCTGATCGGACTGGTTGGGGCATTGCTTCATGACGCAAGGAACGACTTTGTCGGTCAATTGAGCACCCTTTCCGCAGTGGCACTTGAAGTCGGTAAGCTCGGCGCAGCCATCACTCTGAAGGACTGGGACGAAGCATTGCAGCTGGAGACTGTTAGTTGAAAGACCACAGGTTCAGTGGGATATGGTGAACCTACGGCGCACTGAGGGACCTTGTCAAGCTGAGCAGAGGCAACAGAGGCCAAAGCAACGAGGGAGGCGGTAATGGCGTACTTCATTTTGATGGTTGGTGGTAATTGAATACTTGTTGGGTAGCGAGAGTCCTGGTTTCAAGATTGACTGAAGAGTTGGAAGTGACTGAAGTGCGTGAGGAATCGGATTGTCGGGCGGTGATTCTAAGCTCTTTATAACATCGCCAGGGACATTAGGCCATCAAGGAGGAAACGGCCATGACTGGCGCATGCTCCGTCCTCGACCACCCATCACATGCATGTGCTTGCCATCCCCGCGTCCAGATCCGCGGTCAAGTCTGGGGAAAATGCTCAAAGCGGTAGCGCTCGAGACCCAACCCCGGACTGGTGCGGCGTGCTACACGGGCTGATCCTGGCAGCACGAATGGAATCGAAGATGTTGAAGGGGCTATTGCCAACATGGAGCCCGTCCCCCTGTGGGAAATGCGACGAAGCGAAAACGAGGTTTCTTTTGCAATGGAACGGTGTAGTGAAGCCATTGGCCATGATTGGCCGAGTGTTAGTTTCGGTGATGTGACGGCGACCGTGAAGGTTAAAGCAGCCGACTAGGTGACATGATGTTAAGGCGCCAAGCCCCCAGACCGAGCCGCCACAAGCTTTTGCCATTGGCTGTGGGGAGCGTAGTGTCGAGGATCGTCTGCGGAGGCGCCCGGAAGCCAGCCCCTTCAGGCAAAGACGTCGCCGGCCACTGGCATGTGGACGCGATGCTGGAGATGCTTCAGGGCCAGCGACTTGCGCTTCAGCAATGGAGCTGGGAGGAAAAGAGGGTGGGAGGGGGATTGCCACAGGCGTGTTGAGTGATTATTGGGCGGTGGCGAGATGCGCAGGGGCTCTGGCAGGATTCAATAGTCGTAGAGGCAGGCCGTGGAGACCCCGCATTGGTTCCAACTCTTCCTGGCCATGCTCCGAGCCAGCCTTGCCAAACTTTACGCCTAATCAACCCATCCAACTCTAACAGGATATGGAGCTGCAACTTGGCCAGCTGGATGACGCATGCTCGCAGCACAAGCGTTGCACTTGCCCCCCGGTCCGCTGCTTACCACTGCCAGGTCGCGTCAACTTCGCGGTCCGTTGTACCTGCATCAAGCCGTACCTTGTAGCCTCATCACAGGCTATCCAGACCCCATGCCGATTGCAAATGCCATGTTCAGTCTCTGCAGACGGCAACAACTTCAATCGCAGTTTGCATCTGGATTTTCTTTCGCTGCAGACGCGGTGCGGTTGGGGCGTGGCGGGTCGGTTTTCTCCACATGTTCCTCGGCTGCTTGTGACTCTGACCCTGCCTCACATCCAACCATAATGTGGGGAAGGAAGCATTGCAATAAAGACGGTTGATCGCCATATGCGTGTGTCGCCCCAAAGCCACCAACGGTGAATACCTACCTGGACCAAGCTGCACTGGTTCAACATGTCCATGCCACTTTACTAACGTGAAACGTGAGTCCTTTTTCTTTCTCCCGGCGCTGCGGGTTTAATTATGCCGTTCTTGATCCGTCAGTGGTTGCGTACCACGGTTGTCTAGAAACTTCCAACCTCTTCATCCTGGATAGCTTCTTCACATCCGCCTGCTATGCTCAACAATGCCATGTCTCCACAAAGTATAAATGGATTCGATGATCAATGCCAATTGCAAGGTTTCGCGAATTCTGCGTCATCATGGTGGGTGAGAGCCTAATCCTCGAATCTGAACCTGCTCTTGCCACCTTGAGCCCCTAATTTGCGCAGAGGATCGCAATCTCGATGCACGGAAGATGAGCCATGATGTGCATCCCGTGACTGTCACAACTGTCCAGCGATCTGGTACTTTCCATACTACCCATGTAAATCAGCGGTCATGGATACGACGTAACATTGGCCGACGAAACGGCCCGATTGGGTAGTAAGCCTGGCACCCGTCTGGAAAGTTTCGTAATGGCTTCCTAGGGCAGGTTTGGAGATCTTGGTAGAGCAACATGTGCCGACAAGCCAATAGCTGGACAGTCATGGCGATGAAACTGAACCCTCTTTGAAACCTGAGGAAAGACTGCCATGATTATATGAAGACAAGGCAATCCTCAGGGGCTCAATAGTCTTCATCCTGGTGTGAATTGTGGCTCTGGGCATTGGAAAGCACGTGAAGCCTGTTTGGATATATGCGGAAATCTGTGCGAGTCCTTGGTCAGTCAAGAAGAGTGCTTCGGCGACACATGCGATAGAGGCGTTTGCGAGCTCAGGAATGCCTCGATCGTTTCATCTTGAGTGAATGCTGACGAGAACATATGATGAGGACTTGTGGAGTTCAAGGCATTCAACGTGATACCTGACGCGAAGCAACGTGATCAATGATAAGATAAGATGCTTGGCGGGCAGTCGCGCTAAGGAAATTCGAGGTCGAACTTCGCGATGGAGGAACAACCACAGCAAACTCACCGCCAGCCAGCCCCATCCCCACTTGCCCCTCGTCGCCTATTTTCATCGTCAGTGGCGAAATCGCATTGTATTTGACTTTCGGTCGGCGATTTTTCCACATCCCAGCGACGTCGGCACCATGGCGGAGACCGCAACCGCTCAACCACAAAGCTCAGTAGAGCACCTCGTCCGCAACTCTGCAAAGCGCACACGCGAAATCTTTGCTGCCGATTTCGCGTCGCCTTTGTCTCTCGATCACACCAACAATTCAGTCTTTTCAATCGCACCCGCTACAACTGCACCCTCCAGCGCTGCGGACCAAGTCAACGTCGCTGCCCGAATACGCAACGAATATGAGCATGTGCGCGAACTTCCACCTGCTTTGGCTGCCAAAATGGCCGCTGCCGCATCTACTGCGGCAGAGCGACGGAAGAAAATCAAGAGCCAGAACGCAGAAGAGAGAGCTTCCGACCCAAAGATGCAGAAGATGATTGAAGGCGCCTCAGAAAAGGCAGATCAGGCAAAGAATGCGCAATCCATGGCATTGACACTTAGGGCCGGTGGAAAGGGCGCAGCACCAAATGCCCAAGGACCAACACCAATAAGAGATACGCCCTCCAGTGCGCTTGTAAGAAAGGATACTGTGAGACAACCCAAGCCGGAGTGGCACAGGCCTTGGAAGCCATTCAGAGTTATCGCTGGCCATATGGGCTGGGTTCGAAGTCTTTGTGTAGATCCCGACAACCAGTATTTTGTTTCTGGTGCAGGAGATCGGACCATTAAGGTGTGGGATCTGGCTTCAGGAACACTGAAAATCACTTTGACAGGTCATATCAGCGCTGTTAGGGGATTGGAAGTAAGCCCACGTCACCCATACTTGTTCAGCTGCGGAGAAGACAAGATGGTCAAATGCTGGGATCTCGAGACCAACAAGGTTATACGCCATTATCATGGACATTTGTCTGGTGTTTACAGTTTATCTCTGCATCCTACAATCGATGTTCTCTGTACTGGTGGTCGAGATGGTGTTGTTAGGGTATGGGATGCCAGGACACGTACCAATGTCATGGTATTGGGAGGACACAAGGGAACTGTGACATCAGTAAAAACCCAAGAAGCTGACCCTCAAGTCATTTCTGGATCCATGGACAGCACCATCAGGCTATGGGATCTTACCGCAGGTAAAACCCAAACTGTTCTTACACACCACAAGAAGAGCGTACGCGCATTAGCACTCCATCCCACCGAATTTTCTTTCGCCTCCGGATCTTCACAGTCCATGAAGCAATGGATGTGTCCACGCGGTGACTTCATGTTGAACTTCCAGCCAGTTAACAGCATTATCAACACTCTCGCCGTCAATGAAGACAATGTCATGTTTGCTGGTGGAGATGATGGAAGTGTGAGCTTCTGGGACTGGAAGACAGGCCATAATTTCCAACGCACTGAGTCGATTGCGCAGCCTGGATCTTTGGATGCTGAAGCGGGTGTTATGTGCTCTACATTTGACCGAACTGGCCTTCGTCTCATCACCGGTGAGAGTGACAAGTCCATTAAGATATGGAAGCAAGACGATGATGCGACAGAAGAAACGCATCCACTGGATTGGAAGCCAACTTTGGGTAGGCAGAAATTTTAAAAAGTATGTGTTTGGGAAGCGCAATAATTTTTGCATTTACATGGGAGTTGACAGACATTTATTCGCCGTATAGTGTTTCATAGGATCAGTTATTGCTTTCTGGAGGATACCCAGTGCGGGTCCATTTCAAAGAACCCAAAGGTGTAATGTAGCAAGCAGATTCCATTCTTCTTGAGGATCTATGATTGGTCAAGACATCATGAGTTCAAGGTTCCCAAATAACAATGGTGCATTGTCTTTGTATAATAGTCTACATCATACGTAGTACGCAAAATGCGTGTACGCAAAACATAAATCTTAGCAAAAGCTACATAATATGATAACAACCTGAAGTCCACAAAGTTCTTGAGTTACCCAAGTCATTGTGAGTATCACGTTGACTTAGGCTGCGTAATTTCTGTTAGGCCTTGCTTTGTTAACAACGAGCTCCGTAGTAGTTTAACCGACGTCACGAGGCCCAAGCTTGTGAAAGTGGGCTCAACCGACAACAAGCCTCCGGCATGCTGCACCAACATTTCACCCAAGATGCCTGAACGGGCGTTGCCCGCACGACTATGGCCCTGAAGCGCAGAGATGCGATTCTCGCTGCCATTGCCATATTCATTGCCTGGGGCTATTTAACCCACTGGCAGCCCAAACTACATTACCTACCGTATGCCTTCATCGCCGGAGTGCTCGCAACCCTCGCCCTTTTGGCATGGCTCACCCTTACAACATCATGGAAGAAAGAATTGCGGAATGGCGAAGGGGCCGAATATGGAACCCGCCATCCAGCATTCATTACAACCAGCAGGTGGAAGGCTGAGAGGGAGGCATTGACCAAACGAAACATGTACATGATGGAACCTCTGTACCCCGCGTCCTTCGCCATATCCGACAGCATCGACGTGCTGATAGGCCTCATATTGCGCGACTTTGTGAAGAGTTGGTACGGGAACATCAGCAAGAGCCCAACTTTTGTGAATGAGGTGGACAAGGCAGTACGGGCGGCGCTGGGTGAGATCAGGGACCGTATATTGGCAGTAGACATGGTCGAAACGGTCGTGTCGCGCATGATACCTATCATTACCGACCACTTGCATGCATCATACGAGGCAGAGCGGATAGTGCGAGGCCGGAAACTGTCGCGCCATGTAACAGATTCGGAGGAATTAGACGTGGCCATCGCAGCCAAGTACAAGGAGGGTCGCCTCCATCCAGCTGCTTCTTTGGCATATTCAAATACCAAGCCTATACAGCAGCAACACCTGCGGAGTATCGTCGCGAAACTTCTTCCCAATATCATGCCTCCAAATATGACCACCAGTCCTGCTGTCAATGTTCTCATCAAAGAGATTGTGTCATGCGCAGTCTTGTCGCCTGTGATGCAACTGCTAGCTGACCCGGATACCTGGAATCAGCTCATGGAGGGTTATGTAAGAATACCCAATATTATGCACAATCTCATCTGACATAAATAGGGACGCTCATTACTTCAAGAGAGAAAGACTGTCCGCAAGCTGCGAGCAGCTCTTGATGAACACGCACCACCTTCACCGAAGAATCCCAAAAACGTTCAATTCCCTAAGCTAGCGCCTGGCGACAATGAACGGAAGTTTGAAAGATTCATTCGAGCAATTAGACAGACCAACACCCTGGCAGATGCCCGTCGCTTCCGCAGTGAAATTTCTAGCCAGTTACGAAAGGATTCTACAGTCGAAGGCCAAGATCCTATCTATCTTCGGCGGCTGGAGACGGCTCGGCAAATTCTCGATACCAAGGTTGCCAATCTAAGCACCGGCGGAACAGTTCGAGACAAAGTAGCCGCGCAAGATAAACCGAAACATCAGCGGACATCGTCCAAATTTGCGAACGCGTCGTTGCGAGACGTGTTGTATGATGCTTCAGGGCTTTCATGCTTCATGGAGTTTATGGATCAAGCCGACTTGATGCGGCTGGTTCAGTTCTGGATTGTCGTGGATGGTTTCCGGAATCCACTGGAGCTTGACACCGACGAACTTCCAGACAACGCTGGCTCATTGCCCAAATGGACAGAATCAGACCGAGCCGATCTTGCTCAGATCAATGACGCCTATCTCTCAAAACCAGACCTGAAGATTCTCCCCGAAGCGCGACAAGCAGTCTCTGCTTTCCTCAAAGCTGGGCGTGGAGCAACACCGCAGCAATATTACAACGCGAGACGGGCTCTTTTATCTGCTCACGCGGCTGCCTATGAGCAGTTGCAAGAGCCTTACTTTCGAAGGTTCAAGAAATCAAACTTATACTACAAGTGGCTTGCCATGGACGAAGCGGCCAATAGTGAGCATAGTGCTGTTAAAACGAGAACTGTAGCGCGAACGCTCGATAATCCTACAGCCGCAGCTCCGGTAATCGCTCGAACCCAGTCAGGACCAAAATCAACTTTGCAACCGCCCCAAGGTGATCTTCGCAGAGCAGTTGCTTCCTCTTCGGATCTGAAAAGTCAAGGGATGATCAGAGGTTTTGAACCGCCATCACGACGCTCCTTGGACTCTGGTACAAATAATGCAAGAGCACCACTCTTTGATGATGACTACGATACAGATCCCTTGGCACAATCGACAGCGAGCCTAGATTCTGACTTTGGGCAGGACCGCACGAGCGGGCATGATTCACGTGTAGTTGACGCAATGCACGCTGCTTTGACTGACATTATGGATGAGCCTGAAGGCTCGATCTTCTACGAACCACCAGCGCAACCTCCTCCTGATAATGATTCTCATAGGGGCTCTATCGACCTACCAAGGACTTCATCACCCAACCCGATGGCACAGCAAAGGAACGAGAAGCCAAGCATAGCCTCACTAGGTCTCGTAGGCGAACCAAGGACTCGCGGAGTTTTTAACGACGACCTGTTCGGTGACGAAGAAAAATTTCTTGAGGACGAGATTGAGGACCCAGTGTCAAAAGATAAAGCTGAAGATGAGGAGATACACGAAGCAGCCCCAGGCGATCTGGGATTGGCAGAAGCTATCGATGCATTGACTGCTGAAATCGAACGTCTAGTTACGCAAGAGTCAATTGTAAACTCGCTCACATCTAAAGCTGAACTGACCAACAACGCTGCGGAACTAAGAATCTTACGAAAATCTAAAGCCAGTCTACAACGCGAGATACAACGAAAGGAATTGCAAAGACAACAATACATAGTTCAAGAAAGTGATAATAGTTTGTATGGACGAGCAACAGTATTCATCCAGTCCATCATGGTAGGTACAGAAGAAGATGGCAAAGAATATGCAATGTGTAAGTGACATCAAAAGAAAAATAACCTTGGCAGCGAGTTTAACTAATGACCAATATTCGTAGATGTCATCGAAGTCAGGCGACGAGCTGGTGATCAGATGCCTGCTGCAACTTGGGTCATTTCGCGTAGATACAGCGAGTTTCATGAACTTAACAAACGATTACGTGCCAAGTTTCCTCAAGTTCGCAACCTTGAGTTTCCGAGGCGGCAAATGATGCTCAAGCTTCAGAAAGATTTTTTGCATAAACGGCGAATTGGCTTAGAGAAGTATCTGAGGGTGAGATTTGCATAATCATTTGTCGTGCTATCGATTTCCTGACTTTCGTCTAGGAACTACTGCTCATACCCTCAGTATGCCGTAGCCGCGAACTCCGTGCTTTCCTGTCGCAAGCTGCTATTAATCCCGCCGACGCGCTACAGAACCAAGATACGAATTCAAACGACTTTGTATCTCGTATTTACAGCTCTGTTGCTGATGGTATGGAGGAATTTCTCGGAAATATCCCAGTCTTGGATCAACTCTCTGTTGCAGGGCAGAATCTCATATCTGCAGCCACAACGCAACTCGCCAGCACTAACGGCGCTGCATCAACAGCTGGAACGCAGCCTAGCAGTTTATCCTCATCAAGAGTGATCGCTGCTGAACCCAACACAGATGCAGAAGCAGAGGCTGAGCTTTTGGCCTTTGAGAAGCAAGAGCTTCCACCCTTTGTTAAGCCCATCACAGACCTCTTTCTTGAAACTTTTGAACTAAATCGCGAGAACAACTGGCTCCGTGGACGAGCCGTGATCGTCGTACTGCATCAGCTTCTCGGTGGAACCATTGAGCGCAAAGTGCGGGAAAGCTTCGACAGTCTCCTTTCTGAAAACAACATCACCAAATACATTGAAACACTCAAGGACTCCATGTGGCCCAATGGGAGGATGAAGCAGGGCGTAGAGAGAACACCTCAGGATCGAGACAAGAGCCGCAAAGAGGCAGCTACAGTATTGAGCACGCTTGTCCCAGAGCTAGCAAGTAGCGTTGTAGGGAGACAGAATGCGCAGATTGCAGCAAGGAAATTGGAGGGAACGTTCAATAATACGCGATTGAAGTGAGTACTATTATAATCTTATGTGTGGGATGCTGGCGCTGACAAGAATTAGTACACATCTCGCATTCACACTTTTGGATGAGTTGATTCATGTTCTGTTTCAGGATGTTGGTATGAAGTGATTGCATTGATAAGGAATTTGCATATGTGGAGTCACGGCGTATATATTATGGTGTTATATAAGCATATCAGGCGGACAGGACTTGTAGTGGAAGGAGATTTGAGTACATGATTTTCATACACCTGCATGTAACTGATGTACGCTGAATATGATTCCATTCTCTTCCTCAAGTCATAAAGTTCCACTGAATAATAGATCTGGAGACGCTGAGATGCCCAAGTGTTGTCACATTAAGATACAGTCACTTTATCTGTTATGTCCGCTTTCCAGACCGATCACCAATTCCCATAACGCGGCTTCTCAAGGTATGTGTAAGAAGTCAAATAAGAGGTTCAACTATGAGTGCTCTCGTTCATAGTGTGGAAAGTGTTGGTTCTACCCCACAAGAAAAGTAGTGCCAAGTGCTCAGCGAATGACGTCGCAAGTTCCCCGCGCATCCCCGACAATGTACACATCGTACTGTTCATAACGAATATCTTCGTACTACTTTCTTACCACAACTCTCCTAATACCGAAATGACAACCGCTTCGCCCCTACCCTCGAATGCTACACCCACACAACAACAATCTATCTCAACCTCAACACCAGCAACCACAGGCTTCCAATTCCCACCCCACTACTCCTTCCCCCCCTTCTTCACCCTCCAACCCGTAGCCTCCACCCGCTCCTCACAACTCTCCTCCTGGTCAACCCTCATCCAATCCTACTGCCGCCACAACCGCATATTCAGCCTCTCGCTCATCGACGCACTAAACACCCCACTCTTCCACAACGAACAACTCGGCCGCCGCCTCAACCTCCGCGACGCAAAAGCCATCCTATCATGGATGGCCACCCCCGAAGGCGGTAACCGCGCCGAATTCACATCCACATCCACATCCAAGCGCAAGACCGCCGGGGCAGAAGAAGGCGAAGGCGGCAAGGTATGGGTGTACTGGCGACGACCGGAAGAGTGGGCTGCTGCGCTGGAAGAATGGGTTGATAAGACGGGGCAGAAGGGCACGGTGTTGACGCTGTATGAGATTGTGGAGGGGGATGCGAGTAGAAGGGAGGAGTTTTGGGGGATGGATATGGAGCTTTTGACCAAGAGTTTGGGGATTTGTGTCAAGAGGGGGAAGGCGCAGGTTTTTGGGACGGAGGGGAGTGAGGGGGTTAAGTTCTTTTGAGGGGATGCGGGATGAAGGAGTTTGGATAATATATCAGAGATAGGATGCGTGGCATTTGAGACTGTGTTGCCTGCCAGTTGAATCGTTGCGCGAGGAGGGATGAGAAGGTAAGCCACGTGAATTTGTGGCTATTGAGTCAGTCCGTTGGAAAATATTCACCCCAACATGGCTTTGAAACAAGCATGACAAGGGAAGAGACCAGGAGGAAAGCAGAAGCTACTTGGTGCATATATCAATTATGCAACCTACTAAACAGCACAAGTTCTACAAGCTGGCAGAGAACTAGAATGCTTATATGCAATATGCATCGATACTCTCGTATCAATATAATCAGCAACACTACCATCATCACCTCCCAACATACCAGACATATCAATACATCGCCTAAATGCCCCCAAACGCTATGCTAATGCCCGAACGCCAATCTCTCGAATTCGTTAGCCGTAATGATACACACCAAAGACCTTCATTACTTCATATTCTTAACAATCTCCTCACTCAGCTCCCACTCATCTTTCCAATGCACATACTGTGCCATAGCAACTTGAAGCAGCCACTCTGTCTTTGCAACCCGGGGTATCATGTCTTCTTTTGCTGCGAGTTCTTTGAACTTGGTCCAGTTGCTGAACTCTCTTTTTTCGGGATCGGATATCAGGTACAACACGTCGCCTTCGTCTTCTTTTTGGTTCTGTGATTCTTCCGAGTTGGAGGTCTTGCTACGTTTTGATGCGGTGATGGATGTTGTGCGTCCTTTCCACATTAGGCATTTGCCGCCGTTGGCTTCGATGATGTCTTTGTATGTGTCGAAGCCACCGGCTACGTTTTGCGAACAGAAGATGGTCCAGTCTTTGAGGAGGCGATGGTTGTTTTGCTTTGCTCGCCCCATCGCTTCAGACAAGCGGAATCCATTTGCTTTCTCAAAGTCCTTGGCCTCAAGCAGATGTTTCTCTGGTGGTGGAAGCTTGCCATTCTTGAGTGCGTAGTCAAGATATGTCGTTGATACAAGTGTAGGTGCACATGCAAGCGCTGCTACAAACTTCTTGGTTCTCACAGGTTTGGGTGCACATAAAAGATCGACTTTTTTGAAGTCATCGGTAATGAATAGGCCAAGCTCTCGGAGTCGAGCCTTTTCTTTTGACGCTTTCTCGTCGTTATTTGTCCAGCGATCGTCTTTAGATACCAGCATACGGAACTTGATGGGCGCAAGCTTCTCTCGCTTTGCCTTTTTGTTCTTCGCGGGTGCTTCAGTTTCAGATTGTTCCTCTTCAAGCTCTTCGTCTTCTTCCATTTCATCTACGGAACGCTTGCTGGAAGTTGATTCGCGAGCTTTGGACTTCTTGGGCTGTTCGTCGATCTCATCAGCAGTTCGACGCCTTCCACCATGAATTACACCACCTTTCCGTTTCATCTCTTTTTCAAACTTGGCAATGTCAGGTGCAGCATCGTGGAGTTTTGTCAAGGCTCGATCTTTTGCTCCTCGGCTTCCTGGTGTGTGGTTCTCTTTCTCATCAAAATGCCGAGATGGTAAAGGTGTCTTAGCCTCTTGTGCTGATTTTGTGCGTGTAGGCCTGTCTGCTATTGGTGAACTACGAACTGGCGCTTCGCTGGTGACCTTAGCGGCCGGCATGCTTGACGCCGGGACTGTATTGGATTGCGTTTCAACCTTGCTAAGCTTCGTCATTTTGCGGACTTTAGGAAAGAACATTTTCTCAACAGCATCACGGTCAAGTTCCGTTTGGCCCAGAACTTCCCCTAGATTGGTTCGCGGCGGGAAATATGTATATCGCTCGTCAGTCGTAGGCATTTTCTTGCACTTTGCGTAGCTCTCCTCGATCCAAAGGTGGTTCAAAACCATGACGCCCCATTCAGCGGCTGCCTCGCACTTTTCACTGTTCTTGTGGGCGGTGACAAGGTGCGTGTTATCCTGTTTGAAAGTCTTTGTGAACTCTGCCCCAGTTGCCTTTACCAAGTTCTCCAGATATACTCGCGCTTCGCCCGTATAACTGGAAATGCTGATCTTGAATTGCTCAAAACCAGGAATGCCATTGCGTGGCCGTGGATAATGCATCATTCGCCGCATCGGATTTGTCCAGACATCGTGCGTGATTAGGTAGTAAAGCCAGCTCAAATTACCAACATCTTTGCCTGTTTGTGATGCATGGATATAGTCGTCTCCGTCGCGGAATGTGCAAACATATATGTCTGCCTCATCAACTTTACTCGTCACACTGCCGCCACCAGCCTTTATCATGCCGGTTATAACATTGCGAAGCTTGCCGTTGATATTTAAATCATCACCCAGGGTCACACTCTTTCCAGCAAAAGCTTTAATTGCCCGGGGCGGCTCAAGATGCGCTGATG
Organism: Shiraia sp. slf14; assembly: GCA_000498155.1. NCBI lineage: Eukaryota > Fungi > Ascomycota > Dothideomycetes > Pleosporales > Shiraiaceae > Shiraia > Shiraia sp. slf14. Next base: position 756,411 of record AXZN01000024.1, read on the forward strand.
GCGTTGGCGCAACGGGGCCGTTCATGGGATCTGGTGTCGTTGCCTCTCGTATTTGGTTGCTCGTCCGCGCTGCGGGAATCGGCGGTGCTTCGACGTTGAGTATCTCAGGATCAGGTAGGGTGTAAGGACGCTCTGATATTCGGCGACCAACTTTTAAACAATCGTCAAACCTATGTATTGTTAGCCTTATTATACTAAGACATGAATATCCACTTACCAATGTGGTAATACGATCATGAGTTGCAGTCGCTTGCTGATCGCAAGCTGGCACCGTTCCTCACTCAAGTCAAGCGCAATCAAATGCGTGACTTGTTTTGAAAGACCTGGGGAAATCTGACCGCCCATAGCTAAGACTCCACCTTCAATTGCTTCTTTATCTCCGCTTGGAATATCTCCACAACATATGACTACATCGCTCATGAAGAGTGCTGGGTCAGGGCTGTATGTGCGAGGGTTTTTCATCTTGTTGGTGCTCAGCGACGCTGTTATCCATGTTGGCTTTACTACATGTATCATAAGATCTAGCGCCCGGTAGTAGTCTGGAAAGTCTGAGGTCTCAGAAACGATAAATGTAATTTCTTCCAGTCGATCGATACGCCCTACGGAGGGATCAAACCGCACAATGGTGCCCTGCTCATCGGAAATCTGCTGGCGCAACTATGCGACGCGTTAACTACGATATGGTCATGTCTGCGCACTCGCATGTCGCATACCTTCTCGAGGCGGTCCTGTGGGATTCCATTGGGAATAATTGTGAATGTGTGTTCCTCGAACAAGCCTTGTGAGCCATCCAACATAGTTGTGTCCTCCATGTTTGCAAGCAGTTCAGTGTGAGGGGCCTTGTCGAAGGAATAGTTATGAGGCAATGATACGCGCTGCATCGCGTGGTCGCGAATTCCTAGGCGCGTCGTGTTCACGTGACCCAGCCCCACCCATACTTTCTCTCACTTCTGCGTATGCAGTCCATTTGTTGGGCAAGCATCTTTCCACAATTGACATAGCAGCATTAAACTGCCTTGGACTGATTCGCATGCTGCTAAAGTAATGGATGACATAGTCATTGCTTTGCTACAACTGCAATGTAGGATAACCATGTGGGGATTACCCGTGGACCTCGGCATCGCTTTAGTTGTCTCAAAAGACGGCAGTCGCGCGCGCTGAAGTCTCCCATGAACCTTCTGTATCAATGCAATATACGCATATTTTGCAATAACAGATTGGATTCAGTCTCTACTTCATCTTTGTAACATTTGAATTGTCTTACCTCCTATCAATTATCCAGCCTTGCAGCGACATAAACCTTTCTAGGCCAACGTCAACATGTCTTCTCAATACTATAGGATAGACGAGCATATAATAGATGGCTCACATATTCGTGGATTTCCAAAAGCAACGTCCACTACGCAAGAAGAGGTTCTCAAACTCGCAGTAAAGCAATACACACCACTTAATAACACCAGTCCTAAACCTGGAGACATCACCATCATCGCAGCGCACGCCAATGGATTCCCAAAAGAACTCTATGAACCATTATGGGATGAATTGCTGAAGAGATGTAAACAACATGGTTTTGGCATTCGCGGAATCTGGATAGCGGATGTTGTACATCAGGGTTGGAGCAGTGTAATAAATGAAGACAAACTTGGCAATGACCGTAAGTAAATTCCCCATAGTTCGCCGATCGTTGTTAATTTAAGTAGCTGCGTGGTTGGATCATAGCAGAGATCTTCTCCACATGGTCAATGTCTTTCGAGATCAAATGCCACGCCCACTTATAGGCGTGGGCCACAGCATGGGTGGTTGCCAACTTGCCAACCTTGCACTCCTCCATCCACGTTTGCTTGAGTCACTCATCCTCATCGACCCAGTTATCCAAGGCAAGGTCTCCCTCCTAGGCAATGTATCCCCTGCTGCTGCCTCAGCTAGACGGCGTGAGCGCTGGCCCTCCCGCGAAGAAGCCATGACGAGTTTCAAGCGGAGTAAATTCTACCAAACCTGGGACACCCGCGTTCTTGACCGCTGGGTTCAATACGGACTGCGTGATGTACCTACCAAATTGTTCCCAGACGCAAAGGCACCAGAGGTGACGTTGACAACGACCAAGCACCAGGAAGTTATGACATTCTTGCGCGCCAATTTCGCTGCTCTACCAGGAGATAAGGAACCTTCATCTGCGGATGCCACGATAGCAAATCCCAAAGTGAATCGTAGAACACATGCAGATCTCACGCCTGCAGACACGCCTCAAACTCCGTTTTACCGTGGAGAGTCTACGATTGTGTTTAATCAACTCCCTCATTTGCGCCCTTCAGTCTTTTACATCTTCGGCTCTCTTTCCTTCCTCACAGATGATGCTATCATCGAAGAGAAAATGACTATGACTGGATCTGGTGTTGGGGGCAGCGGCGGTAGAGCAGAAGGACGTGTAGCGAATGTTATGGTCCAAGATGCAGGGCATTTGATTCCCATGGAAAAAGTCGAAGAAACCGCAGAGCACACCAGCAAGTGGATTGAGAAGGAAATGGCAAGGTATTGGGATTGGGAGAAGAAGACAGAGGAAGAGTGGGCAGGTAAGAAGGGCATTGAGAGGAGCGTGATAAGTGATCGCTTCATGAGCGAGCTTAACGGTGTTATGAATTCGAAGCTGAAGAAGGATTCTAAGCTATAGATTAAGAAGGGTAGAAGCAACATTTCATCACTAGAACACCGCATTAGAGTATAATACAAACTCGCTTGATCTTATAAAACATATATCTCCAGAGCGTCAACTGTCCCATCCTGAGCATTTGTAACATCAATCTTGAACCCCACGAATATGCCCAATTGTACCCACCCAATACACCATTGAAATGCAACCAGCCAAAACACCATTTTCCCAAACAACATCACATCGCTTCTGTATATCAAAACGCCCAACTCAATCTTCCTCGCTCCCTCATCCCTCACTGCCACCATCCCTGCTTGCCCCTCACCTTCCCCCCCTGCGCCGCCTTAATCCTAACCTGCCTCTCCTGCTGCACCTGCCAATTCCTCACCTCCCCACTATACTTCTCATACTCGCTGCCCCAATGCTCCACCAAGCCACTCACATCCTCGACGAACCCATCCACCCCGCGATTCCACACCCAGAACCCAACCATCGCTATCGCGCCCCAGAAGACTAGGCGCAGCACTAAATTCACCCAGAATACGACGGTGCGGTACATCATGTCGAGGATCTTGAGGCTGAGGAAGAAGATGGCGAGGAGTGCGAGGATCGAGGCGATGTCCGGTTGGGTGATTAGTCGTGTGAGCAGTGGGGAGAGGTGTGTTGAGGCGGTGTGCGCGAGGCTCATGGTGGTGGTGACGAGGGTGAGGAGGGGGTTTGCGAGGGATGGGGGGAGGATACGGGGGAGGAGGGATATGTAATCTGGTGAAAGGTAAGCTGGATGGATATTGAGTTTGGAGGGGAGAAGAAGTACTTTGCACGATGTCCATTGCGATGGTATGTATGTAGACTGTGTCGTGGGAGTTTCGCGATAGATGGTCGTGTTGTGGTATGTTGTGTTGCGATTGCGGGGCGATTGAACAGACGGGCGAGATGTATGTGCTTTGTGAAGCTTCGATGAAGCTACGCGCGAAGTGAAAAGGTAACGTAGATGATGATCAAAACAGCGTATAGCAAACAGACACCAGTACCAAACAACAAAACAATTGTCCAGAAATTTCTTGTTCGTCAATTCGCCAAAATGCATTGACAGCTGTCCACCAGGTCCTAGCTCCCACCAAAACACCCCAGATCCCTGCCACGCATCAGTCTACCGTCTTAGTCATCCACACATGTCTCCACCCTATCTCTCTTCAAATCCCATCCCCCCAGTTCTATTTAATTTTTCTTGATCCACTCCACCCTTCTGCGCCACCCAAGCCACGTTGTGTCACAAGCTGCAGAACATCGCGGGGTAGACCTTGCTGTGACACAGCGTTCTGTCCTCTCGTCACCCTCCGCTGCGCGCCGCAAGCTGCACATCATCCGCGATTCATGGCTGGGAACCACGATAGGCGCTCTCATACGACCATGTGGGGATGGCCGGCGTAGGCGATCAGGTTTCAGGCTCCGCTGTGTGGTTGGCTGTTCGTCTGGGGAAAGGGGCGGTGAAGGGAACGAACGGCAACTGGATTGTCCGTGGTAGATCTTCGGGTCGTCGCAGTTCAGACTGCTGCAGTAGAAGGAATGACTTGCAGCGTGCCGCGTGAGGCTCTCGTCTGAATATACCAGAAACACGGTAGTGAATGAGAATAGTCGCAGCAGAAACAAAATAGGGGCGCAAATGTGGAGTGCGCCGACTTTCAAAAGAGCATTTTTTCACGATTTGTCGGCACAAGCCTGTGTTTTGCGGAATCGATGTGTACATTGTTATATTGTTTCACTGCACCAGAGGATCGAGCCTGTGGTCGTGTGACTGTTTAGCCAATCTTCAGCTACCTATCATGTGCCTATCTAATGTATAGTACACCCTCGTCATCGTCAGGGCTGCATCGCTCCTGGATGGATGATTATATCGTCGGGTAAGGTAAGGAAAGAGGCGTAAAGCCCGTGGTGGTGACAAAGAAGTCTGGTATCACGAATACAAATATTTCCCCAACGCCAAACAACATACATACCATATGTTGCTGTAAAAAGAAGTCGATAAAATGTGTTGCTTTGTCAAAAGATGACTCAAGTGAAGTATCCTGCCTCATCAAAGTCGAGTTGCACAGCAGGAGTTGGTGGAAGGTAACGCAGTAACGCGACAGGCTGTCATTCGGGTGTACCACTTGACATGTTTCATGCGCCTGCATAGACAGCAGCCATTTCGACCTAGTATCCTGCGGCGGCTTGGGCCGAGCCAGAGCGTTGTTGTGTTGCTCACTAACAAGTAGTATGGTGGTGGGTAGTGGTCATTAGCGTCTTGGATGACCCTCATATCCAGTTGCCGCTTCGTGGTTGATGCGTGCCATACTCAGACTGGAATTCGAATTTGAACGCCGATGCTTCAGATACAGAAGGATAGTGAATCAAAGGCTGAGATCTGCGCGAAGACGTTGACCCTCGTTGGAACTCACTTGACGGCGATGTGGGCGAGTATGGCGTTGGCGGTCGGTCTGCCAATGAAGAGGCCACACTGGACTTTCTTCGCACACGTTCAGGTTTCTTGATTGAGCTTGTTGGTGATTGCAAAGCGGGGCAAGTGTCTTCTGGAGAAGGGCTCCTGGGGAATTCGTATGTGTTGAGCTCCTTCTCTAAGAGGGTCTGGGAGGTTCGGTCCCGGGTGACTGTTGGAGGGATAGATCGGATAATGTGTTTCTCTCCGCGTTGCGTGTACTGGCTTGGTCGGCGCCATGATTCGAATTCAGCGTCATCTAGAGGAGTGACAGCTCGCAACGAAAAGCCTCGTACTCTTCGTTGATTACGCTTCCAACAAAAGAGCAGTGCAACAGCCACAGCACTGAGGAGGAGTGTTCCTAGAACGGAGCCGAGGATGATCCAGACCTTGGTTCCTTGGTCCATTGTGAAAGGCAGCAGTGTTATGTCGAAGTGCAGGTAGTCGTGATGAGTTTGAAATAGAAAGTGGTGTGACAGGCTAAATGCAAATATACTGGATCAGCCTGTTTGACTGATAAGAGACAGAGGGCGAGGTAGTCGAAAAGGAACCAGTCAAGGCCAAGTTGGGAAACCACGAGTGGTGATGGGAGGAAGTTGGCAAAGCCCCCAAGAGAGAGTGAGGGTTGGAAAGAGCGATGGGATATTATGTGGGTGTGACCATGGTAGACTGGCAACAACAAGCAATTGCGGATATGGCAAATGGAGAAACACAGGTTGTATGAGCCGATAGCTGATATGAGGTGGGCAGGGCCAATGTGGGTAATGTATTGCGGGACCTGCGGAGGGGTTTGAGGGCGTGGGTCATGCGTAGGCTAGCCCAGGTCCACAAAAAGACCAGGCAGGCAGTGATGGTATGTGACTAACGGGACGGTACGAGAGAAAAGACGTGGAAAATGGAGGGCGAGAGGGTGGGTGGGAGTACCAGAGCGGAGAAAAGAGGCAGGTTATAGAGACGGACAGGCTTAGCTTGCGGCGACATGCAGGTACAGAGCAGACTACAGAGAGGGATGGAGGGCGACCCAGGAGGCTCGCTGGTATTCGCAGGCCGTGAAATATCGGTGAGCAGAGCACTAGAGACATCCATGGTGGTGCTAATTTCGAAGACCTTGGAAAACCCACCCCGCCGTTGAAGCCACTCATGGCGCAATGCCATGTTAGGCAGTCTGCGCCGTGGCGTCTGCGGTGCACCACTGCAGGGGTCTGTCACTCCCGTGCACTATCATGTCCATCACCATCAGCACTGGCGAGCACTGGCGAGCGTGGCGTTGCTTAGAGACTGCAGAAGAGACACTTTTGACAGCACATGGATATCTTGCTGCGACTCAGGGGGGGCCCGCCTGTGGTGCGCCTGGACCGCCAGACAAATACCTACCGGCTACCTACCAATTACCATATGGAGAGCGCCGCGGTGGGATGTGCGGGCGGGTGGATGGATGGGTGGCTAGGTATTGATTTCTTTTTTAGCAATCGTGCCCCTTGCTCGACCAGAAGAAGTGAGGTGTGCAGTGCAGAGTGCAGATGGGTGGTGGTGGGCTGGTGGGCTGGTGTCACGCCGGACAACAGACAAGCAACAAGCAACTGACTGCAAATGGAACGCGGGAAGGAGCGACGGGCCTGCGCCTGCAGTGTCTGTGCCTGGCGGTTTCCTCGCTTCAGCCAGATCTGCCAAACACGCGCTACGCCCCATCGGGAAAGGCGCCTGATTGCGCTGCGGCCAATCCCAGGACGGGCTCACGGGCTCTATTCTGTCCGTCCCTCCCGCACCGCGATAGCTTCCCTATCTTAGCCACCCTCTACTCTCGCCCATTCCACCACCTGCACGCTATCGTACTATCGCCTGCACTATTGCAACCTTCACTCTCTCTCTTCGACCTGTCTACTAATCACGTCTGCTGCGCCAAGTGGCCGTGGCCGACGTATTCTTGGGTACCTGCCACCTACTGGCTCTTCACCTTGGTTCCTGGCTAACCTCGCAGCAATCCCTGGCACCCATCATCCGTCTTCGCATGCATGAAACCACACAATTGCTGCTCGCGCTCCAACATGTTCCAATTCTTTAGCCATTGCTTGGTCACCAGTTTGCCAGCTCACTCATCGTTGCTGACAAGCCCTCGCGCTGCTTCATAATGGGGCGACGTGCTCGCTAGCCAATCGAAGCTCCAAGCCTACTGCTGACTGCCCCTGCACTCCTCAACTATGAAACGCTCCATGGCGGGCCTCGCTCGCACTTGATGACGACTTCAACGTTGGGAACCCACTGCCGACTCAGTGCCTTGGAATCGTCGCATTCCTCGTCGTCGTGCTTGGCCCCACTGCGACTAGTCCTGGGCTAGCCTTTCATCGGTACTCCACCTCTGCAACTTATTCTGCCCGCATTACTAGCTTGCTCGTAGAAACTTTGCCTTCTCGCTCTAACTTGTCCAGCCTAGCATCGCCTTCTCCGGCGCTGTGCTCACTCAAAGCCATGCCAGCTCTCAGCTTCGTGTCCTCGTAACTTGACCTATGGATTTTGAATCGAAAGAAAGGGACTTCCCAAAATACCTACTGACTCCGGCCCAATGGCCCAACGGACTTGGTAAACGCCAGGAATGCTTTGCTCCGAAGTCACCATCTCCGCATTGCTGTGTAACCGAAATGACCACTCGCTGCAGGCCATTACAAAAAGGGCAGTGATATCTACCCATGACACAGACACGGGCGCATACATACTACCGACTTTTCTCAGTCTCAAAATCAAAGTTGGCACAACATGGTACTATCAATGTAAATTGTCGTCAACAAGTAAAATATTCAGTACATCTACATATGCACAGAAATCAACCTCCTTGTTACAGTCCGTCAAGACCGTCAGAACAATGGCGTGAACTTGGTCCGGTTAAAATGTCGCAGATGCACGTGGACCTGATCGACGCCATGAAGCGAGCACACCCCTGAAGGACACACTTGTCAAGCCGTCCATCCTTGTTCATGGACACAAGAACAACGTCTGGAATGCTTTGTATATCTATGATGTGTTTCTGACCACAGGATGGCTGTATGATTCGCAGAACGAGAATGCGCAAGGCCAGCTCACGCTGTCATCGTTTAATCGAAACCGGAAGGTCTGGGATAATCTCTCGATGGTGTTGCAGAAACGAATTATAGTCCTGGCCAATCAAGCGGACAGCTTCAGCCTCGATGCGTTTGTGGCAATCAGAACACACCGTCGCCTGCTCTTGTCCTGATCAGGCCCCAGAACCGAGAGTAATGCTGATGAGGTTGCAGTCTTCTATCAGCGCCATAGGAACCTGACTTGGCGCTCTCTGGCCAGGAAGGCTGCAATCTCGTTGCACTGAACCTACATGTCTCAAATTTCTCGACATGAGAGTGTTCCGTGTTGAACAAACCCTCGGCAGATATCTACGGAACACTTGCTTGATTTGCTGTTCGTTGAGATACCATTTTTCCCCGGCCTCAGCCGTCTAGAAACGCCAAACTTGCCATGTCGCAACGCGGCTAAGTACCGATCCTTACGCTTATAGAGTGAGATATCAATGGTGGTCAGCAACTGCGCTTGTTGCAAATCTCGACGAAGATTCCAAGGTGTTGTTGATTGGTGGGCATAATGCTGGCCACTAGATCACCAGACCAGTTCGCAGGCGATGAACGGTATGCTCAGCTGGGCAGTGCACATTGATTCCAGAATTTTGCCACACATTCTATTCGGCACCCAAGCAACATAATTACAAGATTGGATACAGTTGATGTATCTGCACAGATAAGTCGAAAAGGCCGCACCTATGGTGTAAAGTCTATCCTTGGTACCTAAATACGGTGTACGCTGGAAGCAGGATTGGCCAGCGTAGTTATCCCATCTCGCCTCTGCAGAGCACGGTGAAAGCTGGCTTCGTAGAATTACCTTTACACCGCTACCGAATAAGGATATCAACATACTTTCAGGCCTAAACTAAGCTTACAATCGCGCTGATCGTATACGATAAATGAGCAAATCGCGTTGGCTGATCTTTATAACGTTGTAGGCATGATCTGAACTCGATTCGTATGCCTGCATCCCTTCGCTACATGTAACATGGCGTCCATCTTAAAAGACCATTCACCCTCAAACGGCTTCTGTATGTCCATCATACCCCGTGGAACTTGTAGATCCCATCGCTTCCTCCCGCAAGCGGCTTCTCTGTAGGAGATCAAATGGCACATTTGTCAAGCTCAAAGTTTATTCCAGCGCTATCCGCTTAGCAGTGCATCTGTACCAAACTACTGCGCTACGGCAATTCTGCATGCAAGATTTGGCGCCCACCTTACACAATGCAGGTTTTGCGCAGGTTGCAAAAGCAAGTTACTGCACGTCTGTTGGTTCAATCACACGGATGGGAGCCAGGTTGACATATCGGAGCTATTCCGGCTACATTCCCATGGCGCAGCAACTATTGGAAGTTTAAATATATCCGACAGTCAGGATGGTGGGAAAGGTTGCTACTAACTATTACTACTACGCCATTTGCAGGATCAAGTCCAGTCGAGCAGTTTTGCCGAGTCAGTCATCGGGATGTGATTGCTCCATTACCATGTCAACCTTGGTTCACTCATCCTCGAACATGTATACGCTCGAGTGAGATTGCGCGGCCAGGCCATATTTGATATGAAACCCATATTTCCCTACATTAAGCCTATCACGAGAACTGAACTGCGGTTCTCCCCATAAACCTGTCGTGACGCCCTGATTGCGATATGGTCGGTGCGGCATTCAGGGGCTTGTCGTTCAACGGTGTCAAACCTTGTCATTCGTCATCTGATCCGTGCTATCAAATGGGCAAAGGATGTCCTTTCACTAACGGTCAATGGCGTCGTCCCGAGTACTCGTACACTCGGCTGTTGACATCTCGCTCTCGCGTTCTCCAGATGCCGCGTGGCCACCTGCGAATGACAGCTGTGATTCAACTGCATGGGCATTATCGCTCGGTAAGATCGACCGAAGGTAAGGCTTTGACGCTCATTTTATCGCGAGCGCACGTTTCGACGTCAAGATTGAATTGCCCTTGTGTCGGGCCCTTGTCAGCTCTTCGGCACTGAGCACTTGTGACGATGGAAACACCATACTAGGCAATTAGCAATTGTTCCTGAACATATTTTCATATAGTTGTACCACCATTTTTGCCTTCACGACCGAGACTCACCGGGTGTCTCCGTGATGATTCTGCCGAGCGCTCTCCGAATTCTTACAAAGATGGTCGAGCAGACTGACTCTATCGCCTTGTGCCAGTGTGGCTTAGGCAGAAAAAGAAAACCTAACAATGGATCTATCCGATGGCTTAGGATCTCTTACTTTCGGCCATTTCTTTATCGATTCCAAAAACCATTCATGCTAGATGTCGTATCTGTGAAGCTGGCGGCTAGATTGGCGACTATGACGGCGATAGTGGGAACACAATGACAGTGCATTTTGTCGTATTCTTGAATAGGCAATACCTAACAAATACACTTGAAGCCACTGACATCCAAAAGAAGTACACGTCCATCGCAAGAATCCCGCCGAACAAACAATGATATTCTGATCATGGCAGACTGGCTTTCGTAAACTCTATCGACTCGCCCTATGAAAAGATGATTGCTTTTCAATCATGCCATGCCAATACCTACTACTGCAATCGCCACGCTCATCACACCAGAGTCAACTTGACCTTTCGTTTACCAGTAGACACCTCGATTTCATCCGTGATCCGAACCCTCACCTTCTCAAACAGCTCCACCTTCCTCTGCACATCGCCCTTGACATTGAGAATGTAGTTCTCGGGATCGAAATCAGCTTCAGGCTCCGGCGTCGCCAAGTCCCTCAACCTGATCAAACTTTCAATGCCGAAGCGCGGGACAAACACAACGAAGCCATTGGAGAAGATCTTCATGATGAATCCATCTTCAGTAATGTCCTTGCCCTTGAGTGCTTGTCCCACGTAGTACTCCACTGATGCGCGGCCTGCGTTTTGCGCATTGCGATGTCGTACGTTGATGTTCTTGCACACTGCTTCCAGCTTCGCTTTGGATTGCAGACTTGGATCCAGCTGTTCGTAGTCAATGGCTGCAGCAAGTTGGCGATGGGCTTCGAGATCTGCATATCGCCGAATCGGCGACGTGAAATGCGTGTAGATCTCACTTGCAAGACCGTAATGTCTGAACTCGGGGTATGCCTGTGTTCCCGCGCAAAAGTACTCGGCGGACATCATGCAACGGGTGGCCATGATGCGGACAAGGGTGTTGAAGAAAGGGTCTTGGGCGTCGACGCAGGTATCGAGCGAGTCGGCGAGGGCTTTTGAGCTGTCTGTCTTGAGTTCCAGGCCCTTTTTCACTTTGAGCTGATTGGCGAGTTCTTCGAAGTTCGTTTTCGGGGGTGCACCGTGACGGCGGAGGAGCGCGGTTTGGGGGAAGGCTTCGTAGTTTCTTGCTGCGACGCTGATGTTGGCGAGCAACATGAACTCTTCGACAAGGGAGTTTGTGTCGAGGAGCTTCTTCGTCTGCACGTCTACGGGGTCTGAAGTCTCGGACTCGGTTCGAACTTTGACTTCGGGGGATGCGAGATTGAGGGCACCTGCATCCATGCGCTTTTGCTTTAGCTTTTTAGAGAGCATGAGAAGGGTGCGCATGCCATTCGTCAAGTCATCTTGTTGTGAATTGTCGTCGATGCGGATTTGTGCTTGTTCGTAGCTAAATGCCTCTCTTGATCGGATGACTGATTTGGTGAATTCTGAGGACACAATGTCGGCATCTGGAGTGATTTCCCAGAGGACGGAGAATGCATAGCGCTCCACGTATGGCTTCAAAGAGCAGAGGTCTGTACCGAGAAGCATAGGAAGCATGTCTATACGCTTGTCCACTAAATAGACTGTGGTTCCGCGCTGGCTTGCCTCTTTGTCCATGGCGTTGTTTGGCTTGACGAAATGCGAGACATCGGCAATGTGTACACCGACGGCGAAATTGCCATTAGGCAGCTTATGAGCGTGTAAAGCATCATCAATATCAACGCAGCCTACAGGATCGATACTGCAGACTAGCAAGTCTCGAAGATCTCTCCGTCCTTTCCAACCGGGATCATCAAGACTTGCAGGAACCTTCCAGTCGTGACCCTCTGCCGGTAAGCAGTCCAGGACTGTCTTTGGAAAAGGCTTGTACTGTACGTCATATTCTAGTAACAGAGCTTCCGTTTCTGCTCCCTTCGATTCGAGCTCACCAAGTGATCGCACAAAGTGACCCACAGGATATCGCGAGTCTCGATCCCAAGAATCAATTGTGGCCAATATACGTTGACCAAGGAGCTCCCCGGCTTGCCTGGTTCGGATCCTAATCTTGGGAATTCGTTTGTCCATTGGTACAAGGAATACAGTCTGTTGTTGTCTACTAGACTTTGAGTCAGATCGTACCGAGTCCCGGTCAATATGGCCCACGTATTGTCGCCAATTACGCTTCGCAATGCCGACGATCCGCGCTGTTGGTTGCGGTTTCCCCTCTGCAGTCTGGCCATGAACACGCTTCACTTCCTCTTGCAGAGCTTTGCGCTCTCTCTCTGAGATGACATTCTCGCCATCATCAGCTTCGGCATTGTCATTTTTGTTAACCGTTTCTTCCTCGATAATCTTGGTAGATGGTGCTTTCCATTGATCTTGTGGGAGTACCTCTACAACCACGACGTCGCCAGAAACTGCTCGATTGCTGTTTTCTCGTCCAAGAATCAAAAGCGACTTGTCGAAAGCAGGTACGTGTACGGAACCTTCCAGGTAATTGTATGTTGAAACATTGAAAATGCCTTGGTGCATAGTGCCAGCTTTTACACCAGTCATCATTTTCGATATTGAGTAGTGCTCCGGGTAGAATACTTCAGTCTTCTTCGATCTCACTTCTCGTTGCTCTTGGGCAGCACTCATCATATCTAATAATTCAGTTGAGTTATCCAGGCCACCGACATAATCAGCCACTGCCATGATCAGTTAAATTCATTTGAACGTGTATTTTACTCACAAGTCGTTCCGGGAATAGATTCCGCTTTCGCTTTGCGGAGGTTATCTCTATCATCTGTGATCATTACAACAGCCGGCACTCGTTGTTGCTTTTTGCTACGCGCGGCGACTGCCTCTGTCATGTGGTGATTGTACCACTGTACAGCTTTCCGCACGGCTCGATCATTGCGATCATTGATGGTTTCTCCAGCTTCTCTATGCACATGGGTCTCCTGACGGAATTCGTTGAAGAAGACATAGAATCGCTTTCCCTCGTTCTTGGTCAAAGCGATCAAGCGATGGTAAAGTGGCAACGAGCGGTTTTTTACTTCCTCGAGTACAGTTTGGAGGACTATGACATCGTGGAAGGCAGTCTCGACCTCAAAAAGATCCATTCCAGTGAGAAAAGCATTGGTGTCCGGTACTAGATACTGTCCATTTGGGTAAGATTTTGATCCTGCCGGGGTGTCTGATAACACAAAAGGTGCAACTATAATGAGTCAGTATGTGCGCACCTGAAGTTCGAGAAGCTGCTACCTTTCTTGGTATAATCGGCGGGTGCAATATCAAGACATGCTCTGCATAAATTTGACGAGCATGGAATGTCTTGTCGCAAATAGAGCTCTCTAACAATTTTCTGTACCTTGCCACTTTTTGTTGACCGTACGTAAACTTTGCTGGAAAGGTTGGCCTCGGCGCGATTGGCGACTCCAGATCTTTTAAGGCTGAAGTACTCCATCTTTTATGACTTGCCAAAACAGGCGACGTGCAAGGTTGATGGTGTAGTCTGTTTGCGATTCTCGAAAAGATGGTCTTGATGCCAAGATGCGCTGCTCTAAGCCGAATATAGCTAGCGATGGCCGGAGCTCGAGCCAGATGACGGAGGTTGCAGCTCTGGTGGGCCTGGGGAGCATCAGAAGCACAACCTCAGAGCTTCCAACGTCAATCGCCCAAGTGCTCGACATCCGATTCCCTCACCCTAGTAGAGTTCTAGTATCTGCGCCACTAGGGCTTCGTCGACATGTCGCAAGACGCACCGGCCTATTTGACCTCGATCCAGAACAACATCCGCGCCAGGCCAATATCATGGGAAGGCGCAGTGCGGGCCAAGACGATTACAGATGCAGACCTCAAGCAGATCAAGTCAATCGACAAGGTGCGAAAAGACCAGAGGAAGCAGACCATTGAAAGCGATGTACAGAGCTTCGTGACTCTGCTGCTAGGTGGAAATGGGTCGCAAAGCATCTTCGAGACAGCTGCGAAGCGCCAGGACATCATCCATTATATGCTAGTACTGTTGGGAGATATGATCGATGGTGAGTTCATCGTTCTAATTCCCATGACACTGGGGAATGCTAAATTGCCTCAGATATCCCCACCCTTACAAGCGCTCTCGTTCAACACCAAGCACCGTACAAGCCATTCTTACCACTATTGAAGAGCGAAGATCCGATTCCTCTTCTTACCTCGTCGGTCCTTTCGGGCCTCTTGGCGCAAGCTATCACCCAGCCCTCGAAGACTACCGCCAACGTGGACGAAGCTTTACCACAGCTGTTTTCTTATCTATCTACCCTAGCCAAATCGTCGGATGCTGGACTGCAAGATATTGCTGTGCGGGAATATTCCGCAGTACTGAGGAACCAAAAGTCGAGACTTTTGTTTTGGAAGCAAAGGAAAGAAACGTTGAACCCGCTATTCGACATTCTTCGTGCGGCGGCCGGAGCTGCCAAGGATACGGACTCGACTCTGTACGGCAGCAACAGCATTCGAAACAATGACGGAGGCCTTTCGGGCGGTGTTGGTCTACAGCTTTTGTATCACGTATTACTCGTCATCTGGCAACTGAGTTTTGAAGGCGAGCGCATAGGTGACGGACTTCAAGAGTACGTACATACATTCGTCGCCAATTATACGTGCTAACCAATCCAGTGAGCATGATATCGTCCTCCTCTACACCCAGCTCCTGCGCGTATCTCCAAAGGAAAAGACTACCCGCCTCTTACTGGCAACTCTTGTAAATCTTCTCACCACAAACCGACAAACTCTTCTCCCTACTGCTGTCCTTGCCCGTCTTCCAGCGCTTTTGAAAAGCCTGAGATCGCGTCATCTCACAGATGAAGATGCTCTTGAGGATCTACAAACTTTGAATGATCTTTTGGAGGAATATACTAAGACCCAAACCACATTCGATGAGTACGCAGCTGAGATTATGTCTGGACATCTCCGCTGGTCACCACCTCACCGCAACCCAACGTTCTGGGTGGAGAATGCCCGCCGCATTCTGGAAGAGAACAAGGGAGAACTACCACGTAAGCTTGCTGAGATCCTCTCCAAACCTTGGGACAATGACAAGCAAGTCTTGGCTATCGGTTGTAATGATGTTGCTTGCTTGGTGAAAGAAGTGCCTGAAAAGCGACAGCAATTGGAAAAGCTAGGGCTCAAAGGTAGGGTCATGGAACTTATGCAAGAGGCAGATGAGACCGTAAGATGGGAGAGTTTGAGAGCTGTTGGCGAGTGGCTACGGTATAGCTTTGAGTCCAAGAGTGACTTACCGATCAGATGAGAAGGCGTTGCATCTGGCACTTTCAGCGTGTAGTTTTCATGTCACTATTGTTTGATCTACCAGTAACATATATCAGACTCTGAACACTTTGAGAATTAAATGTGAAGTCACTGTCTCAACCATGACTTTAGCTTTTTCCTCGAATGCGGGTAAAACCCTTCGCTCAGCAGCACATGCCTCCTGCTCGCTTACATTACCTCGCTATACCTTGTTCTGTTATTACCTACTATTATACATGCCACATTGACAGGATATTTCCCGCTGCTGATTACTGGTACCGTTATGACAGCCCCTGCTTCTCGATCGAGGAGCCTCCGCAAGGATGCACTCCGTTTCCACCTGAAAAGAGTGGGAGCGCCTATCGTCCTATTTGGACTTTTGCGTAAGATCAATCTTGGAATAATTTGAAGTTCTTCTGTGTTTATGTTTGTTTTCTGGCAATGACGTACTATCGATTTGGCTGACAGTCAACTACTTTCTAATACCAGTGAAGGTCACTTCTTCAACATGCTTCTAACGTAGGATGATTCTGATGTCTTTTTAAAACGAGTAACTTCCGCCGGCCAAAATATCTAACCAAACAGATGCCCACCATTCTTTTGGCATAATTATGTTGTTTTATCATTCACCGACCACGAGCCACCAACTTTCCGCAATCTCGACGTCGCCGACCACGTAGTTTGTTAATATCACAGGCTGACTCAGATCTCGAATCTTTAAGTATGCGCCACATTTCCAGATACGCGATGAGCATGATTCACCGCTTTGGAAGTAATTAATACGGAAGACTTGTGGTTTTATCCAGCCAATAACGGCTTGCAGGAATTGACTGCCGATAATAATGCCTGGACAACAGCATGCTGATATTGATAATCATTGGCACGAACGACTGGAGCCGTGTTAGACCTCGGTTTGATAAAATCTTCCGAGCAGTCTTCATGATAGTGTTGTGTGTAGAAGGCGATAACAAGGATAGGAAGTCGTACATGAATTCAATATCTCCTGTTATGTTTCTTCATAGCTTATACACAAGGACTAGGGTATTATTTCCATTTGATTCCCAAGATCAGAATCCATGGCCATATACGAAAGACTTCAATTTTCGTACGTAGTAGCCTCACACAGGTCACATCCCAGAAGCTAGCAGAGAGCGTTGGCAATTTTGTAAAACTTTAAGAGCACCAGTTCGGGTTAATCATGCGACCTCTCTCGAAGTTATATGTAATTTCCCTGCTTAATTGTGTTATTTTTGTCACTTGGATTCTCATCCTTTTTTCAAATTTTACAACCTACTACCCACTTGTTATCCAGATGTTATGCACTCTGATATTATGGTAGGTTGGGGATAATATTTGCTTGGATTTTACTACAGCCCTACACAAAGACCCGTCAATTTATCTCTCCTTTTTCACATACTCAACATAACAGTCATATAATTGTACAGTCTTCTGGCTCTTTCCCCAGAAATTGGTGAATACCCCTTTTTGCGACTTGCATATGCACTGTGAAAGCACTCATTCCTCCCAACACACAGCAATGTCATTCCCATGTACTCTCCACAACACTTCTGTCCAAATCACCTCACTTTTAAACAATCACGCCGCAATTCATACCGATTATACCGAGAGAAACATGCTTCACCTTGTCAAAACCCAACCCCTTTTTCCGAGATTTTTCGCAACGAATAACTCCTAGCCAAAGACATGAGGTCCCTCATGCAAGCCAGACAGGGTTGTAGCCAAAGTCAAAGAATGAGTCAAGAAAGATCAACCTGCATTTCGTTGACATTGCGTTTACACTCTATCGGCGATCTTAGTACTCAGCCTCGGCTCGGCCCGGTGGGATGATTGGATCGTATGAGTATACATGCATATGGCGGTTGGTAGAACACAATTCCCAACAATGAATGAAGGAATATACATAGTTTTGTTCACGCTGTACAGTCATAATCCAGGAATTATCATCACGTGAGATTCCCCCATAATATGCAGAGTAAGTATTCACGTTATTACCCATCACGAATCATATCCACATGTAAAAAGCCGAATTCATTACTCAACTACCTAGCCGGATGCCGGTGCTCAGACGGTAATACTTCTTGTCCCTACAGCCATCCCCACAAATCACCCCCTCACTTGACTGAATCACGTCGATGAATCATGAAGTGCCAACTCCCATGATTCATCTTTTCCCAGGACCTCTTGCCTCGCGGTGGATGCACGTCCATCCTTCGCCAAATGATTTGTCATAGCTACGAAGCGGTGATTGGGGGGGGGAAGGGGTTCAAAAAGGCTCTGTGCATGGGGATGGAATGGAGGGACCACCGGCGCTAGTGAATTACCAACCGAACGGGCTTGCCGCCCGCCGCGGCTTCCTGCACGATCTCTTCACACCTTTTTCCCACCTGCAGCATCTTTCTCTTTGAATAAACCAAGAGGCGTGCGTCCCCAAAAGATGTGCCGCGGCCCGGAGTTGGATCCGGTGGCTGTTCATGCACAATGACTTAATAGGATGAAGTATCGTTTTGGGAGAAGAGAGACAGGACGGGGTGTTAAGGGAAGGAAAAGGACTACTAAGATCGGGCGCTAGTACGGGTGATGATTCCAGCGAATGGATACCTCCGTTAGTAAAGAGGATTGGGCGGGGACTCATTGCCGGTCTTTGCCTTGATTGAGGGCTCTACATATCATCATCATATGGCTAATCGGCCGTAAGTTTGTTCTAGACATGCCAACTTCTGTCCCCAAAGTAAACTTGGACATTTAGCGCTCATGTCGATAGGATAGGCGTGAAGATCCGTCAAAAGTCAATGACTTGTTTCACAAAGTTAAAATGATACTATCATCAGCACCAAAAGGATTAGCGTCGATGCTTATCGAGCAAAGTTATGTGCATACGGAGTACATTTCCGCATTCTCTAGGAATTGTGGCTTGATTCGAGATAGGTAATTATCGACTGGATACCACCACCACCATCGCTAAACCAAGTGGTGTCTGGCCCGTTGCCAACCTCGCTTGACATAACTACCTAGGTACTTACCACGTACCCACGAACGATTGTAAGAGAAAAATCCGGCAGATCTCGGAGGGATGAAAGAAGTGAGATCAAATCCGATGCTTCTCTTTGGTGCTCGCTTCCAAGGCCCCCCTCCCCCCCTCCCACATGCCGCCTTTGCCGTGGAAGCAAGCATCTTTCGATCCTGCCGGAAAACATCCGACAGGTGGAGGAACCTTGTCAAGAAAGAGAAGAAAAAAACCTGATGGTTTGGCGTTGGCTAGGGCTTGAGCGGGTTGAGAAGCAATATTGTCAAAAGCATTGCCATCTTAAGCTTACGAGGCCCAAGCTTCGTAGAGACACAGACATCTGTATAGACTTCGTATTACAAGAGTTGGATTCCGGGCTAGCCTCGCACAATGTGGCAGATTCGCGAGCCTGGCCCCAAATCGAGCCAGCAGCATCAAAGCGTTGGTGAGCAGGACCCATGCGGCGCTCCCGCTGTTGCACAATCCGTTGCAAAACCCATGTACCTTGTTCATTTTGACATGGTTCTAGATGCGTGACGTTATGTGCGGCCTGATCTGCAACCTGCCGTAGTCAGCTGCAGATGTGTGTACGGCCACGGTTTTTGTGACGGCGTCAAAAGGTCTGGGGTGCAGAATCTGAGACCGGCTTGCGTTACTCTCTTCAGCATTCGCCGCCCTATGCCCATGTTCACGCTATACAGCGCATTGTCGTTTGGCCTCAACATCAAGCAAGGGGAAATGAACACAAGTTTGGGAAAGCCATCTTGTCCGTTCAACGATGCAGAACGATCAATATTAATATTAGGGGAAAGCTTGAAGGGGAAAATCCTCCTGTGCCATCCCTGCGTAAAATTGCCCTGCAGAAATTTGTTCAGAGCATAATACGTGTCCTTCCCATACCTATATGCCAATGGGTGTGATGCAATCGCATGAAAACAAACTCGACAAGGGGAATCAGGAAATCGGGAAATCTTGTGCAAGTAACCATATTCCAACCCTACCACCAACGAGACGGATACAGAAAGGGAGGGGGGTTCCGAAAGAATTGAAGGAAAAAAACTAGATAGTTGAAAAAATGGTGACAATCTGATCCATGAAGAGGCAATAGCGCCACCTGCGATGCAGAAAATCCAGGGCATCTACCATCCCGCTTACCCATGCAATGCAATGAATCCGCAAAAGACGATCGTATTCGTGCGATGCAACCACACAGCAGGGCGGGGCGGGCTTCCAAAAGGAAATGAAGGAAACAAACAGCACAACTCGCAACGAATAAGAACCGAAGTCTTCAGAAAAGGAGAGGATACCATGATATCATGTACCCCCAAATGCCCTTCTAGAACCTCACAAGCCAATACTGGTGTGTTGTATGTGGGTGTCACCAGCCGCATTACTCAGGCGTTCTCGTCACTCATCATCTCGCGTGCATCGTGTATCATATCTTCGCTCTCTTGCTTCCAAATTGAAGGGGGGGCCAGCAGTGATCAGAAATGAAAATGCGCCAAGGCCTCGGTCCAGAATGCCATACAAAGTATAATTTGGGCCGAAAGTGTTGCGGGAAAACTAGCGTGCGGTACATACGATGCAGCTCGCAAATCTTCTTTATGCGTTCGGGGTTGCTTTTAAAGAGTGAGTTGACGTTTCCTGGGCATCATCGTTGATGAAATGGAATGCTTGGATCTGGTACCACTAGTACGATTGCCATCCTTGTTGTGGCGTCTGTTGAGGAGCCCACCCAGACATACCAGGTTGCTGACCTGCCGCACTCTGGTGTTGCATGAATTGGTGAGGACTTGGGCTAGGTTGATAGGGGTTTTGGCCCATATTTTGATAGTTGGGGTCAGCCATAGCGCCACCCATGGTGGTCTGGTACTGAGGCACGGGTGTTCCGTGCATGGAACCACTGCTTTGACTATGATGAAGTTGAGGAGAGTTGTGCATGGGAGATTGCTGAGGTAATGGAGATTGTTGTGGGGGCCGTTGAGCGTATTGTTGCATATTGTGTTGCTGTGAAAGTGGCGAAGGCTGGGCTGGGCCTTGCCACATATGAGAAGCAGGATAACCATGGCTGGGATTCTGAACACCAGGAAGCATTCCACTAGGCCCCATGCCTGAAGGAGGCATACCTTGAGGCATACCAATGCTGGGTGGACGTCGGTGCATTTGGTCTGGTCGAAGAGGTGTATGTTGTGGAGCCATTGGGGATGGCACCATATTACTCTGTGTGTGAGATTGTGGACGGTACGATTGCGTACCCATCGGTTGGCCTGGCCTTTGTGGGGTTTGGGCAGCCATGCCATACTGATTACCTGGCATAGACACGTTGTTGGTAGATGCAACGCGTGGAGACTGAACAGCCTGCGAGACCTGGGGTGCATGTTCGCCCTCAGCCGTACCAGGACGGTTTGGTTGGGCAGGCGGCTCGTGAGGCCGAGACCAGATATTATCGAGGTAGTCTTTGCGGCTCTTGCGTTGCTGTTCCAACTGCTTGTTGATTTCAGCAGTTTGCGCTGCTTGGTTGAGGATCTCGCCCGAGGGAGTTGCCCGTGTGACATCTTGATATGGCACACCAGACAATTCATGTCGAGGCCGCTGGACACCACTGTAATCTCGTGGTTGCAAGTCAGTCGTATTGCGTTGGCTGTATGCGTCTGTGCCAACAGTGGGTAGGCTGCCTGGAGCTGGATTCAGACCTCCAAAGGGTTGCATCGGATTGACCGCAGCACCTAGATAATCTTGGTTATTGCCTGTATAGGCTCCTTGATGGGCATAAACCATGGCATTGGCATGGTTTGCCTCAGCAGCCGCAGCCTCTCTTGCCTTGGCCGCTCCTGGCCTTTTCTCGCCAGCAGCGTCTTCTTCTGTAAAGCCTTGTTTGCGGGCTTTGCTCTCCCAGTAATCGTCACGAACGCGTCGCCCATTGACTATCAGTCTGCTGCCAAACTGCCTAAACATGGAACGGGCAGTTACAATGGCGATTTGGCGAGAGCGATACGAGTACGGCAATATCTCTTGGTGGATCAGATCGTCCTTTTCTGCTTGTGTAGCAATGATCTTGTATAGGGATCGGTTCTTGTTGAACAATAGGTACGAGTCTCGGTACCCTAGGACGCGTGCACATTCAGTCGCAAGCATGAACAGCTTCTCACCTCTGTTGGGGACGAAGAAAGTGCGGCAGCGGTATTCGCGTCCGTCGAGTGGGTGTCCTTGAGCAGTAACCTTTCTTTCGCCAGCGTCATCCGTTTCACGAGGAATGTATTCGTCACCCTGCTCATTCAGTTGATCGGTAGTGTGATCGCGAACCGTGGGCAGTGCCTTGATGACGGTCGGCTTGGTGGGAGTAGATTTGGCAGAAGGTGAAGCTTGTGGAGGCGAAGCTTGGGGTAGTGGTGTGGTTTGTACGTGTGGTGTCTGTACAGGAGGCGCGATGCCAGGATGCGTCGAGGTTGTGGGAGGCTGGGTACGGCCAGGACTCGCAGCGAAGCCAACCTTTGCTTGCTTGGGCGGGCGTCCGCGCTTTCGTGGTTTACCGTCTTCTGAAGAAGGCACAGAGTCAGCGCGTTCTCGATGATTCGACGATGGCGAGGACGAGGACGCGGCGGATGCCAACGCGATGTTTGTACTGGGGCCATCGCTCGATTTGTACGTACCGTCTTCGCCCAGTTGCAGGTCGCCATAGCTGTTTTCTGGCGAGCGACTGCGTTTGAGGCCTCGCGAGGTCGGCGGCGGCGGCTGTGTTACGGCAGACTGCGACGCGCCCGCAAGAAGACCTGGGAGGGGAGTTAGCATATCCATCATGGCTCTCTGCGGGAAGCTGCGGCGGATGTAACAAGAAGGTGAGCCAAACACAGAGACGGGTGACGGGTTGCGCCAGAAGGCCAGTTTTGATGGGCCTTGTGCGACGGCAACCCAGAGGGCGTGCGCAAGCTTTGGTCGACCACTCTGGCAACCGAGGAGGAAAAAAAAAGAGAGCGCGACGATGAGTAGGGTGTTGACGTACCTGCTGAATTGAGGGCTGAGGGATCAATGGTGCCAGCAGCGTCCATGATGCCGTTGCCAATGCCACCATTCGACATAGTATGGACGGGATAAGCATGCACTGAGTACATTCCAGGCGGCGCAGGAGCAGCCGAGCTCGCGGGAGGGTCCTGCGAGCGTCGAAGAAGACGGGCAGGAGCCAATGGGCGGCAGATGAAGCTGGGACAGTTGCGACAGACGAGACGAGAAGTGGGTGTGGCGGACAGACCATAGATCGGCTGGTTGGTCGGATGGTTTGGGATGCGATGAGCGGCGGCGGCGGTTGGTGAAGGGTTTAGGTTTGGGTGATGGAACGCGGTTGATGCACGAACCCGAAGTTGCAGTGGGTGGGGCCAAGCCTTTTCACTGGGGCCTCGTGCCTGCGGGAGGGAGGGCGCAACACGACGCCGGCGACGAGCGACACTGTAGGAGAGACAGCGACAGCGACAGCGAAAAAGACGCTGCGAGGTCCAGTCGCGGTGGCGGGCGGGCGGAGCGGATAGGCTGCCAGTGCGCGCGATGAAGGTGCTGCAAGGACGGCCGGGCTTGGTAGCACGATCACAGCTCGGCGGGATCTGGGTGGTGGCAGCGAATGGCGAGTCAGGTCAGGAATCGTAGTAGCAGTGGTAGTAATGGTCGAGGAGCTGGTCTGGTTCGCACAGCACAGCGCGTCAGAGGATCACGACGGCTGCGCGACAGGACTGATGCAAACGGAAAAGCACAGGACCGCAACGCCCATGGCAATAGGTGAGGACAATGGCAGACGCGCGCACAGGAACAAAATAAAGCCGGGCTCCACCACGTGAGGCGATATGCACGACACGCGTGTGAAGTCGCTGCCAAACCGTAGCGGGTGGGCGGGCTGACTGGCTCGCTGGGACACGGTAAGCTGCTGCGGCGGCGGCGCTGGCGGCGATGGCGGCGTTGCGTGCGAGCGAGCGAGAGAGAGGGAGTGTGTGTGTGCGAGTGTGCTAAGCGTCTGTGTGTGTGTCTGTGTGTCGTAGTGTGTGGGTGTGGATGTGGGCTCTCTGGCTGGGGTTGGCGGCGGATGCAGGGAGCGCAGAGAAGCGTCAAGTCAGCGCAAACACTGGCACCTGTGACTTGGGTACCTGGCTCCTCTTGGGTGGGTGCTGGTAGGCGGGCACACTGCAGCAACTGAGCGGAACACCCGTGCTGTATGTACGCGATCGCGTCCTGTCTTTTTGGGCGGCGGCTCTGTTGGACCCTCCGAGCAAGCGACGGATGGATGCACCAGTGCGAGGGAAAGGGTTGCTCAGGTAGGTAGCAATGGAGCGAGGTGGTTGGTTGGTGAGGCTTGGGATGGAAGAGACGGTAGCAGAGCCAATTGCGCCAGAAGAAGAATAGACAGAGGGGAAAAGTAGACAATCAGTGGAAGAGGACAGAGCAGAGCAGGGTAAGTAGCACTACTAACAAAACTACTACGTAGCCACTGTTTGTATGGGTGTGTATGATGGAGCAGCAGCAGCAGCAGCAGTTCCCCACGAGCAAGCAAGCAGGCGTGCAAGCGCAGGTAGTAGGCGGATATCGACCCAGCTGACGGGCCGCTCGCTCAAAGGCAAATTCGGCAAAGCTAACGGCGGAGGAGAACGACGAGCACTGGGGGGAGAGAGACGACTGACTGACTGGGGGGTTGAGGGATGGCGTGGATGGCGTGGATGGCAGCCGTGTGATGAGTGGAATGGTCGACTCCGCGGCGGGAACGAATGCACGAGCCCCCTCTCTTTTCTCTCTTTCTCTCGCCGTTCGCCTTTTGGTGCTATGCGCGGGCGACGATTACTTGCATTATTGAGATGCCCCAAACCTGCAGCCAGGCCTTGCTAGGCTTGCTAGGCTTGCTAGGCTGCTTGGGCCATGGGCGGCTTCCCATTAGCGTGCATCTGCCTTCATGTCCTGCTCTTTTGCACACTTGCCTTGGCTTGGCTAGCCATTCGCCCTAGTCAACCACCCCCAACACTCGTCATCGCTACATCGCTAACCTTCTGCCATGCCTCATGCGACTGTCATCCACTATTGACTGCTACCACTGCCAATACCAACTAGATCCCTCTCGATGCGACGCCGATACCTTTTTTTTTTTACTACTCCTACTACTTCTCCTCTTCTTGCGTGCTACACCTGTCACAGCTGCCTATCATGATACGACGTCCCAGCCTCTGCATCTGGCAACCGACGTGCAGGGCCCCTCGCAAACCACTTTCACCCTTCCGTCCACCACTCACAGCCCTCACCTGCTGCTGATTGAGCAAGGCGAGGGGTGTCAGCAGGCTGCTCTATCGAATCACCGGCCCTAATCCGCCTAGGGCCTGCAGCTGGCCCAAGAAAGAGTTGCATAAGCGGCCGCGTTCGCCATGCATCCACCTCTCTTCCTCTCCATTCTAGCAATCGTCTGACTCTTGGTCCGCCCCCAAGGATCCTCATCTGGCCGCTCCATGCTTGCCGCAGCAGCCGAATAGAGATGCTTGACTTTATTGCTGTGGATAAGCCCTCTTAGTCCCCCCCCATACAGGGGTCCTCGCCTCGACACCGCGCGACTCATGCTTGGAACCTGCCTTGCCCGCATGCTCCTCGCTCCCGTGCTTCCGTCCAAGGCCCTGTCATGATCGGCGAACAGTCCATGGATGTGATGCTTTTCATTTTCCCTTTTCCCTTCCCAGCAACATGCTCTTCACCAAATCATCCTAGCCTGGTCTTTTTTTGGTTCCTTCGTTAGCGCCGTCTCGAGTTCCATTCTATTGCTTTACTTGCTCAGCTTGTCCATCACTGATAAAACCAGCAGAGCTAATTGATGGATTTTGATTGATTGCCTATCCAAGAAAAGAACCATCCATCCTGTCCTTCTCTCCCCTTCCCTTCCCTTCTCCCATTCCCGTCATTCCGGACTTCATATCGCTATTCCCTAACCTCTGGGTCCTATGGCAAGCGCCACTCATATCATGCAATGCTGCCTTCCGTGTGGTCAGAATTCCACGCTCGACGATCCGTTCCACAAGGACGTCCCGCTCCCCGACATGGGCCTGGCGAGACGGTAACCCTTGGCCTTGCCCGTGCTGCAATCGATCTTTCTCCGTCCTACCTTGCCATTTGCATCTCACATCCCTTCCAGCATCTCGCGCCACCGTGTCCAAGCGGCGGGCTTGAAAACGCCTTGGCTGACCCTTCTTCCCCACTGTCGTCTCTGTCAGACAGACCGCGCACCCTATCCTTTGCTGTCTGTGCGTTTTTTTTAACCAGACGACATACATGACTTTTTACAAAATTTCCGAATGTTTGTTTGGCCCTTCTCGAATTTGGATAATGATAGAGCCTATGGTTCAACTATTCAAGTTCAGACACAATGAAACGTGAATTCCATTTCAATCCCTCCCCCGTCGGCTTCGTATGCCGCGGACGTAGCACCCTTTCTTTCTTCCCCCCCAATAATGCATCGGCATATTGAGCTGCAAAGAAAATCGGGCTGCCGCTCTGCAGCTGGCGCGTCTCTTCTTCCCTCTATGCTCTCGACGCGTTTGTGTGGGTGCGGGGAGGCTGTGCTACGATAGTGCATGTCTCAGAGATCCCAGGGCCGATTCTGTCATATGGCCTCTCTGCAAGGTCTGTGGCGCCCGCCAACTGCCCAATATAGCTACGTTTCCTACGTCTGTTTGTCCATAGCTCCTCAATGCAGAACGCCCTCGGGCCGAAAGATTCGTAAAACATCCCATCAAATGCTCAAGATGCATTGCGTACAAGACCGTAAACCGAGCCCCGCAAAATCGCCGTTATGCCTTGATCGTGATCGGTCGTGGGTCCCGCCCCGGGCGCGTACAGGCGCGTTTGCTTTGCATCCCGGCTACCCAACCCCCGACACCCTCTGCTACTCCAAACCATGAGAGAAATAGATGATAGGCACGAGCTTGGGTTCCCAGCATTCTGATAACCTTGCAGTGCCCTTATGCATAGAATCAGGTCGGCTGATGACTGTCCAAAAAAGACTGGAATGGAACACCGGCTACTCGGTGCCAGGTTCGTACAGTAGAAAAGTCCACTAAATTACACATACACACATACACACACACACATAGACGCAAACACACGCATACGCATACAACCCTTTGCTTTCTTCTTCCTCTTGCCGTCTTTGTCTAGTAGCAAACAGGACGACTACGCGTCAAAGCGAACAGACGCAAACAATTTGTCTTCATCGAATGCATTTCCAACGGGTGGCGTCCTATTCAGGCCTTGGCGGCACTACCATTTCAACCAGGGTGGCTAGTAGCTGGGTGATCATATGACAGTGGTTACCAGACGCTTGGATTGCGACTTCGGAACTGGTCAAATGGCCAGGCTATACTGCTTCATCAATCTCCTGGAAGCCTGGGACGAGTACGCAGGCTTGAGTCAAGCTGTGAGACACCATACGATAGCTGTATGCTGCGGGTAAAATGTTTCAGGTTTCCGATGTCAAGGTCAACCGTAGGACTGCTCGCTCCACCACCATCAGGCCGATCTTTGCACAGCCATCCACCATCATCGCTCTTGCTCGGATCAGCTAGATCTTCCGTCTAGTCTGCCGGTGCGGGTACAGCGGTCACACAGCTTTAGCGGTGAAGCAGATTGCTGCGTCCGGCTCCTGCCGCAGAGTGTACGAGATCTAGTAACAGCAGGCCTCAGACTACGACTGGAGGACAACATACGATCGATTACCCGCTTCTCAAAAGACGTAACGACTAGTGCTGCCAAGCAAAATCCTGAAGGTGCCGTCGTTGGATTAGGCTCCTACACAATACAAGCACCCATGTTTGATGCATCAGGCTAGTGACGGCGCGCGATAACAAGCTCAGGTATCCCTTCAGGTGGTGTAAAGGATTTGGGAAAGCGTGACGTCGATTGTCTTCTCGGCACTTGCGTGGGCCGATTCTGTCAAGCTATCCTGTGTGAGATTTAGTTAAGCCAGATGCAAATGGTCAGCTATCCAGAACACATCTTCAAGCCCGTTCTAGAACTGCTGCTATGATGATGCCCTCAAGTGTACTCAGCCGCATTGAGTGAAGATTAAAGGGGTGTGCTCTTACGCAAAACAAGGAAGCGTGGCGAGGCTGCAGCAGGGCTGATGGAGAGTTCAGATAGTCATGGCCAATCAGAAACCTATATTCACCCCTACCATCAATCAGGTGGTCAGGCGAGAGGCGTAGCAATAGCGCTGGGGTCGTTTGAGGATCCAGAGTGCAGTAAAATAGTGCCCGCGACAATCAGATGACCCGGGAGCAAGCATGTCCAATGATTTGGGCACCAGGCATCGTGTCTAAGGGTTCTCGTCCAAGAGCAAACGGTATCGCGCCATTAAGAACCTTGTTGAAGATGCAAGATTGAACAGAGGGGAGGTTGACATGTTCTATCTCCATATCGCCCACCATCACAATGATCTGCACAATGAGGTTACATTCGAAAATCGCTAGATTGAATATGGGACGACCTACGCCGTATTGCTCTAAACATTAGGTGAGTCATTCACCGCCGAACGCCGATTGAACGCCGTTGTTTTCGGGTCTCGCGGTAAGAAAAGTAGCGACATGCCCGGAGGAACCATCAAAAGACGGCTGAGTTGGGATCTCAACTCAGCTGACTATGGGATATCAAACGCTTTCCTGGCTGATAAACATTTGCCGCTTAATTTCGGCCAGGCGCCAGACCAGGAACTGCACTGAAGCGCTCATCGCGTTCTGTCTTGAAGAGAAGCTGACACCAGAACTCCTTGTTATCCTCGTCAAACCAAGTCCAGAACTTCCCGTCCCTTCTGTCAAATTCACGGGCTTGGAGCTTCACCGCAACCGTCTCATATGGCTCGCCAGCAACGACCATATACTGGTAGGCTGAATCCGGCTCTTCTTGCCTCTGCTCGAACGCGCCCATAAAGCGAACCCTTGGGGTTACTCCTGCGGTGATGTCGGGGAACTGGAACTGGAATAGTAGGCCATTCTGACGCGTCATGGGGTCGCGAACTTTGGTGATCCTATAGCCGGGCCGGCCAATCTTGAGTGTGTTCTTCTTGACCTGTACACCAGCCAAAAGACCCTGTTGGCTAGCATCATCCCTCTTTCCTTCTCTTTGCTCCTTGGCGGCACGACGTGCCAAGTTGGTCTGATGCTTCCTTCCCTGTGTATGCGCAAGATAAGAGCCGTCGTTCTGGTGGACTGTGAGGCACAGGCGGCACTCAAAGCTTCCTACATGGTTCTTGAAGAAATATGGATCTTTATCGAGATCAATAGTCTCGAGGGCAAGCTTGCGCAAACGCTCACGTCGGTCGGCATTGGTAGCTGATTGCGAGGCGACACCGCCACCGCCAAATTTTGAACCTGCACGATTCTGTTTCTCTTAATAAATGTTCGACTTTTTTGCGCGAGGGTTGCATACTTGGTAATCCATGATTGCGCGGCTCTAAGCAGCCAACTGCGATAGGTTGAAGCTCTTTGGCTGCCGAAAGGTACACTGTCGATGCTGTTGAAGTTTTGATCAGAGTGTCGTAAAAAAGTCTGTTGTTGTTGCGCAATTGACGATGATGCGTTGGCCGTAAATCCTAGGACCGCGGCGATGCGTTGGTACCTGCGCTAAGCTAAGTTGGTCCGGGCTTTTAGGCAGAACTTAGCTAAGCAACTCATCACGTGTTTGCTTACCCTCACCTTCCCCCTTACGATCCATCGAGACATGAATGAAGATTTCTCCACGGATTACATAATAACCATGCTTCATATACATCAAAATTGAATAAGTGCAACGCCGTAAGCAGACGTTCAATTTCCACGCACAGACTCTCGTGCCCCTCCAACAATCAATTGTTACATCCGATCACTTCAATGGCATCGGAATTTTATATTGGACAACGTCTGTCGTATGATGGCCGGCTCTGTACTGTTAGATATCTAGGCAATGTGCAGGGAACTAAAGGAGAGTGGCTCGGCGTCGAATGGGACGACACCACTCGAGGAAAACATGCTGGAGAACACCAAGGTGTCAAGTATTTTACATGTAAGTCACTGCCAAATGCAATCTAATGAACATGTTACTTGGAAAAGTCCGTCTTTGCAAACAGGATTTGCCATAAGAGGCCAAATAACATGTACATGCTACGTTCCCAGAATAACAATATATGACAGCAAGTTCAAATCCTCCAACGCTCGCTGACTTATACAGGCCTTCATCCAAGCCCAACAGCAGCATCTTTCATTCGACCAAGCCGGAAGCCTGACTCTCCCCGGTCCTTTACTGAAGCTTTGAAGTCAAAGTATGCCCCGGATCCCGACTACATCGACCCAGATGTGGAGATCGTGTTTGCCACCCAGCCTGGCGATCATCAAAAGCCCTCCAAGGACCCGAACTATCGCGTCAATAAACCGATTAAGATCAGTGGTAAGATTGCAGAGGAAGTAGGTTTCGATAAGATTGCGAAACAACTTGCTCAGTTGGATGAGTTGAGGATCGTTATTTTGGATGGATTATGTATGTGGAGACCTGATGCTCGGCTTACGAGAAGCAACGATGAAATAGGAGAATTGTTGCATGATGGCAATGATGTCAAGACAGCATGCCCAAAAGCAATGGAACTCGATCTAAGTCGAAACCTGTTCGAAGAATGGCGAGAAGTGGCAAGCATCTGTGAGGGATTGGAGAAATTGAAGATATTGAGAGTGGAGTAAGTCCTGTTGTAGAACATGCCCTGTAAAGAGTTACTGACATTCCGAAATAGCGGTAATCGATTCAGAGACACATCATTAACAGATGCAGAGCAAGAGCGTTGTCTGAAAGCATTTCATGGCATAACGACATTCAAATTAGAGGAAAATTTCTTGGCCTGGGAAGACACAACCAGGTTGACTCGGCTGTTTCCAACATTATCCACGTTCAGCGCATCGAGTAATTTGTACACAGTTCTCCCGTCGCACAACCTCAATTCAACAATAACGGACTTGATTCTGGAAGATAATATGATACCTTCTCTGTCTGCAATCTCGTCACTCTCGCAATTACCACATCTCAAACGCCTGATTTTGAAGTCCAACAAAATTTCTGAAATAGGCGACTCAGTTCCTGTTTTCCAGGATACTTTGACAGAACTTGATCTTTCTTTCAACGATATCTCGACATGGACCTTCATTGAACAACTCGAACATACCTTCCCAGGATTGATCAGTCTCCGTGTCTCACACAACCCCTTATACGAGTCTCTTCAAGCCCCTGATGGTCGAGCCTTGACTGCAGACGATGGATATATGCTTACGCTTGCTCGCTTAGGCAACCTTCAAATGCTGAATCATAGTCCAATCACTGCCAAAGAACGGCTGAATGCCGAATCCTATTATCTTTCAACGATAGTGAAAGAAGTTCAATTCGCGCCAGAGACGATGCGTGAGCAGATTCTAAAGAGCCACCCGAGGTACAAGTGGCTGTGTGAGGAATACGGAGAACCGGATATTAGTCGTTCGGCAAACGCCATAAACCCAAATTCGCTCGCCGCACGTCTCCTCAAAATTCGATTTTACTTGGCAGCCGACAAGTCAAAGACGTTTGAAGAAGAAATCCCCATGAGTTTAACTGCATACACAGTCATGGGGTTGGTAGGGAAGCATTTCGGTATTATGCCGATCAAATGCAAGCTTATTTGGGAAACTGGAGACTGGATGCATGTGAAACGTTCTGTAACAGACTTTGACGAGGACGACTGGGACTCAGATGAGGAAGGCGAGGAAAGACAGGCAGACCGCGTGATGAGGGAAGTCGAAGTGGTGCCTGGAACAAGGTCCATTGGGACTTGGATTGATGGTTCTGAAGCTATAGTCAGGGTCGAGGTCAAGGACTCAATTGGAGCATGAAGCAGATTATATCAACGGAACCACCAATTGACCTACGCCGATAGTTAGCAACATACAACATTTCGTGAAGAGCATGATCACGACTTACAGAAGCATTTGCTCCTTGACCATTTCCTCTCACGGCATGCCACCAGCCCAGTGGAATGTAGAGTGCATCTCCACTACCCAATTCTGCTTGTACACCCAGTGCATCTCCGATCGCATCTGAGCAATCCCATACTGCTTGTTCCAACGCCTCCAATTCTTCTCCCTCCATCATTTCTGCGCCCCTCATATTCGCCCTACCACCACTTCTGCCCATTCTGGCTTGAACTCTCTCATAAACTGCTCTTCCAATCTCTGGCCTAAATAACCGTATGACTTTCTGTCCGGCTAATTGTCCAAACAGATTCGGGTTGGGGTCGCGATGCAAAGGCGTCCGAGTGGGTGGCCTGCCCATCCACAAGCTCGAAGCATATATGTCGCCTCGGCCAAGTTGCGAGAGAAGGGGTGGAGTTGGCAAGTCGGATTGCAACGCCGTGGGTAAGTCGTCCAGAGAGTGTTGCGCCAAGTAGAGCCGGGTCATTGGAGTGTTTGGGCTTGTCATATGAGCAAGTAGCACAGATAGAGGAGCCTGTAAGCTTTGGAAGGAAGTTGTATTGTCGGGAGTAGTTTGTGTGAGCTCAAGTGAGACAATTGAGTCGCCATATCGATCAAGGTATGGGATATTTAGGCTATGAACGTTGGATAAGGATGCTGAGGGGATAAACCATTTCCCAATTGCTGGCACATGTGTGAAGCAGTTCTTGAAGATGACAGGTTCGTTGGCATTGAAGCTATTCGCGCAATTTGTCACGTCATATTCCAGACATTTTGCCTTGACAAAACGCTGACTTGCTGTCGATCCGAATCGCTTTGTCGTAGTCGCGCGTAACAGTCGAGACCCGCCCAACATGGAAATATGACGCGTGAGTGGGAAGGAAGATGATGTTTGGAGTCCAAGCTCCAGCCTCACATTTGATAATACTTTGGGACTGTCCCCGTCAAACTACCCCACCACCCCACCAAAACACTGTAAATACTACACTGCAACTTTGGAAGCTACCAAAACGCGCCTTGATTTACCCAGCACAACATGGCATCTAAGCAAGCGACGACTCAAGGGCAGGGTGGTCAAAGTAAAGCTACGCCTTCAAATTTCTCTGAGCAAAAATGCTAACAACCTGCAGTTGACCTCGCTCAATTACCTATCCCTCAGCTGCGCGATCTCAAGACCCAGCTCGATGCTGAACTTACGCACCTCAGCAATTCGTTTCAATCCCTTAGAACTGCACAATCGAAATTCCGCGATTGCATAACCTCGCTGTCCTCGGCATTTCCCGCCTCAAACTCCACATCCTCTGATTCCACCACCGAGAAGCCACTGCTCGTCCCCTTGACGTCGAGCCTCTACGTACCTGGCAAGCTATCGGACCACGAACATGTTTTAGTAGATGTTGGGACGGGGTTTTTCGTAGAGAAAAACATTGATGATGCGAAGAACTTCTATGAGCGCAAGGTGAAGGATCTGGGTGAGAGCTTAAAGGATCTCGAGGGCGTGGTCGAAGGCAAGGCAAGGAACGTTAGAATGGTGGAGGAAGTCATGAGGATCAAGGTTATGAATCAGCAAAGCCAAGAAGGTGCAGCGGAAGAGAAGAGTGGATGAAGTCGAGCAGAGTGAAGTCGGACGCAAATGAGGGCACCAGAACAAGTACATATGATGTGATCAGGTTTTGCATGGTTACATGCCTAGCGCATATTGGTTGATATCTCAAAGATTGAGCATACCATAGGGGGATAAACAATACACCAATTACGATCACAAGCATTTGGTATGCTTGTGATCTCTTTGAAGGTCATTTCTTCAAGACAATATAATATTCCACAAAATTCTTGCCACCTTCAAACTAAGCAACGAAGGCCTCTGACCATTAAACTGCATCGGGGTCCACCGATGAAACCAGTGTGGAAAGTTGCATGAGCTTGTTCAGCAATATGCGGACACCATGCCGAGGTGTTTCCTCAATCTCGCCGCTGTCCAGAGACAGACTGTTCAAGCCAAGTTCTTCGTCCTCAGCCTTGTGCTTTCCTTTGTTATCGAGAAAGTTGTCTGAGTATCCATCATCTGGAAAGAATGTTGATATACTGTTATCCCAGTCTGCATTCCCGCCAACCGAAAGACGTTCAAGTTGAGCAAGGTGCAAAGCCCATGTATCATGTCGAATACCAAGACCCCACACAGGCTTTATCTGACCTGGGTACCACATTTCTGTAAGCTCTGCTTTGTATCCCGTCTTTTGGATACCAAAAGTGTATATCTTTTCCAGACGGAATGCGTGTAGATTTCGCTTCACTGTTGGTGTTAGAAGCCAGGTAGCAAATATTGCCCTTGACGCTATATTGTAGCCAGGCTTCATCATCGCTCCATCTGCGAAGCTTAGCAAGACAGGAGAAACAATCTTTTTGGGTAGAGGAACGAGTGATTCCAGAGCGAAATGCCAGCCGCGGCTCCTATTGATAGTCAGATAGTGAAATTTGATGAGTATTACCGACTCACTCTCCAAGTTCTAGAAGGTTAACATCTATGTTTGTCTTAGGCCCTGCTTTGCCAGGTTCCACTTTGAAGAACTTCGGTATGCCCTTCTCGTATAAGCCTTCTTCATCTTCAGTCCAATCGATCTGAACAACGAAAAGAGTTGCGAGCGGATTCATATTGACTGTGGGCTGCTGCTTCATAAACTTTGGATGAGTAGATTGATGGGGTAGCTCTCGAGGCGCGTTCATCGCACTGCTGGGCTCGCGAAAGACCCACGTGCCCCGAAATGTTGGCCGTGTTTGTTCTAGAGATTTTGGTGTGTACCCAAAGTAAGCTGAAGATTTGGTGGGTTCCAGGAAATCGGTTGCCATCATGCAAGCTCGAAGAATGCGATCGCCCATGTCAGCATTGGCAAGCCTTCGCCTGTCAGTATGGAAATATTGAAGTTCGAACTTTGCTTAGCCTACCACTTCTTGACATTTAGTTCAATCATTCCATTTACTTCTTTCAAGAACTTGTCTGTTGGAAAAGTCCTCCCAATTTTGTCATCTTTGACTTGCTTGGAACTGAGTACTAGACCGCCTAGGCGAACTTGGAAATCGTACGCTCCTCTCCGCCGACGTACATTTTCGAGTGCCAGTCTTATGGAACGCTGTATCTTGGACAACTGCGTGTTGTCGACGCCTTCGGCTCGATAGCTGCCTCTCTCGTCCATTATGCCTGATGATATAAGGTGTGGCACAATCTTGTCGGAGATGTTGGGCCACCAAGGCTCACACCTTTGCAACTCGACATCAACACCTTCTCTATAATCAAGGATCAAGTTGAGTGGATGCTGCTGGCCAAGTTTTTCAGCCCGTATTTTGTCAATCAATGCCTGGAGATGTCCCTGAGCCAATTCGACGCGTTCTGGGTTGTAGCTCAGAACCTCGAGTTGCCATAGTCCACTTTGACTAGCATTCAAGATTATGTACACCTCATCTTGCATGCGGAGACCATCGAGAGCTTCAAGTTTATTACCAAAGGCATATCTGGGTGTCAAATCTTCATTGTGGAGATCTTCAGGCCAGTCAATGACAGTCTGAATTGATTAGCAGACAATTACAAACCGGATCGATAAAGACCTACCTTGAACAATGTCTGATTGTTCAGACCGGGTTCCGGGAGTGGGCCTTTGAACTTCTGTTTCCTCTCATCTTCCCACTCGTCGACCTGATTGTAGTACCATTCGTCAAAATCAAACGCACTCGTCTTAGCCCAGGCAGACGACTCTTTTGACTTTTTGTGTGCATTATAGATCCACTGGTTGAGTCGACGGGTTGCATTTTCTACACCGTGACCAGATCCAAAGATATCGAACCGATCGATCTTGCCATGAGTCCAGTGAGCAATGACCACAGAATTGGTGTCAATCTTGATATCGTTGATTAGACCGTCGCTTTCCCGTTTGAGTGTCACTCTGCGGAACTCAGGCGGCACAATCAAAGATTTGTTAGGTTTCTTGCCAATCAGGGACTGTGGGTCGACAGTCAAAGTTGTAGTCGTATTATGCAAGACTTCCAGTGCCTTCAAAGGTGGTTGACTCATTGTGCAAACAGAAGGTTTGCCACTGAGTAAGCGGAGGTGTGTACGTGTAAAGAGGATAGTGATCTGGTTTTGATGGAAAAGAGTTGTGGATCATAACACGCCGACAAGATAGTTTAGCAAGCGGAAGGTGCGCGAGAGTGAGTTTGGTGCGCCGAGCAAGCTGCAGATCTCCGGCAACGCAAGTGCGTTTGTCAGAGACAGTGAAGGTGAGATACCATGATTGGCCGACCATTGCAAACGCGCGGACAAAACAGCGACCGGTAATATCTTGATTGGGTATAACATCTTCTATAGTTATTCCGTTGATCTCACTGTAGAGACATGATCACGAGTAGCTTGTCTAAACTAGCAGGGAAATTACTGTGATAGAAGGTGAAGGCAAAGTAAGATATCGATTGGACATGGCAGTATTTTGCGGTAAGCTCACAGGACATCTCCAATCACACTGATTTGTAATGATTTCACTTGGAAACAAGACTTGCAATTCTAGATTGGGAAAGTGCGATGTTGATGAGGTTGTATCGTAAGGCACGTGACATGTCGGAGAAGCTGCGGACTTCCGATGGATTTTCTTGAACCTTGAAGGTTCCAATTCAGCATACAATCCACACCCAACATCGCAACAATCATCTCCGCAACACTGCCAGACACCAATTCTCCGTACGAGGTATTGGATTGATAGATACAGAATAGTGCCGCTCCGTGGTCGCCCCCGCGCACCACTCCACCACAATGGACGCTGTCCCAATTTCCAAGAAACTCATTGCCTTTGGCAGTAAGAAAATCTATCTGTACGCCTCTTACCTAACAGATGTATGATATCCACTAATAAAATCTACCCCAGACCCAAATTCACAGTCGCACTCGTTCGTACACCTCGCCTCTCACCATACCAAGCACGTTTTCTCGTGCCCCTAGACTTCTCCAAGTACGATCTTCGTGACTACCTCTACCACGCCTATAATGTCAGAGTGTTCAACATCCGCTCGTTTGTCAAACAGATGCCTGTCCGTGACACGCGCGAAAGACTGCGCCATTGGTTCCGCCCAGAGTCCAAGAAATACATGACGGTGGAAATGGAACAACCTTTTGTCTGGCCTGAAATCCCGGATCTCGAGCCTTGGGGACAAAAGGAGAAGATGAAGAATGTCGAGGATGCGGTGGCGAATTCGACAGAGCATGATCCTATGAAACAGAGAGATACGGCAAGGAGATTGAGAGAGCAGGTGGAGAGGCTGTTTAAGAAAGAGGATACAACTGTGGACGAGACGATTGAGCGAAAGAAGAAGGAGGGCATGGAACTTGGCGCCGAGGAGATGAGGAAAGAGGAGCAGAGGGTATTGAGAGAGGCACAGGTAAAAGCTATGTCAAGATTGGAGTTGTGGGAAGACAAGAGGACTGCTAAAGTCGTGCAGAGCGACGATCGGAGACAATTTACTGTCAAGGCTTAGCATGGCTAGAGTTGGAATCATATAGCTTTGATGGAATTATATCATATGCATTAACTCATGGATGCCGAAAAAAGGTTGATACGGCTTTTTGGCTACTATCAGCAAGTTGGTGCACTTGTGGTCCTATTCCGTACACACAACGTCACACGCTAACGAAGAACAAAGAAACGGAATATTAGACAAGATCTTACAGAACAACAAGTCGTTATCATTTCTATCTATGACATTCATAAAGTCGTTAAGAGTCATTGAGCCAAAACACTTCATCATTACCGTAATATGCTTTCTGGCGTCCAAATGCCAGTGCTCGCAGGCCGTCACGAGAAAGGAGAACGGACAGCAAATGAGATTCCAACAGACATGAGAGAGAGAAAAACAATAAGGGAAGTCCATCTTGCCGAAAAGCTCCTGTCAAGAACAAGATTACCCTCCAAGCCTTTGGGTCAATAGTGTACAGAAATTCTCCTTCGCTTGGTCTATCTGGCTGGAACTTGGTCCCACTAAACAGAAGGGATATTCAACGGTTAATACCTCGCACCCATGGGCGGCGGAGGCACAGCAGCATAAGGATTTGCGTCGGCATAGGACGTAGGGTATGACGGGTTGACGGCTACAGGATATGCGTACGGGTTAGCATAACCGTTCATACCACCACCAAGTGCAGCCTGTCGCGCCTCTTTTTCACGTCGTTCCCGGGCCTTTCTCCTCTTTCGGCGGCGGGCTTCGAGTTCTTTGACACTGTGTCTTTGCTCGTTCATCTCCTTCCATTCGGAATAGGCAGACTTGATGCCCAGTGCTGCGATACCCACAGCAGCCGCATCCTGAAGCATATTCTTTGATTTGCGCTTCCTCGCTTCTTCTGGCGACATTTCACCTTCGGAGACGAGTTTGCGCCGTTTCTCAGAAGCCACCATGGACGAGTAGACACCGTGCGCAGCGTGAATGGTCGCGACAGTGGCAAGACCGGCAGTAAGGAGTTCCTTACCTCTAAGCTTCTTGCGCCTTTCCTCCATGTCGGTCGAAGATTCGGAATCCGAGCTAGAATCCCGCTTTCGGTCCCGATCACCATCTCCCCCTCTGCTCGATGCTGCTAAAGCACCGGCGCCCGCACCACCTGCGGTCGCTAGTCTGCGATCTGGGTTAGCTCTGCTGGGAGCCTCGGAGTAGTTGTCGTCCATACCGCGGCCTCGACTATATGAGCGATCGCGACGGTGGCTGCGACGCGAGGGGACGTAGCTGTCTCGACTCGAGGAGCGAGAACGAGAGCGCTCCTTCCTGGAACGGGATTTGGAACGCACACGGTCGTAGAGAGCCTTGCCTGCTGCGATGACGGCACCGGTTCCTGCTACCTTGGCTAGGCCATTGCCTCCTTCGCGCTCACCAGATTGCGAGCGTGAACGTCCACGAGAGCGGGAGCGGCTGAAGATGGACCTTGACCTGGAGCGGGAGCGGGCACGACCGTCTGGGGACCTGGAATCATCCCGGCCACGAGCACGAGAGCGGGAGCGAGAACCATTGGCAAGTCGAGTCGCAACGAGACCGCCCAATGCCGATTCGGCGACATGGCGTTTCTCGTGCTTGCTGGGGTCTCTATCAATGAGGCTGTCAATACCAGCAGCGCCAATAGCAGCAGTGGCGATACGCTGGCCCTTCTCTCCCGTCCATGGACCGGCAACCTTGCGGCTGCGGAAGGCTTCGACAGCACCAGCAACCAAAGCGGCTTTGGCAGCTTGCTCCCACTTCTCAGACTTGCGGCCGCCCTCTCGGCTGCGACTGCGTGACCTTGAGTCATAGCGGCGGCTCGAGCGGTCGTCACGATAGGCATATCGATCGCTGTCATAACCACGGTCATAATCACGGTCGCGCCGATGGTCACGGTCTCGAGAGCGTGAGCGGTTGCGGCCAGTGACAGCGCCAATGACGCCCCCCAATCCTACAGCTTCGCCAAAGTCTTTGGCCTGATCGACAATGGACTTGCGTCGAGACGGCTTGGGGCGCTCCGAGTACTCTGAGTAATCGTCGTAGTCACGGTCACGGCGGCGAGGGCCCCGGTCAGAACGGTCATAGTAGTAGTCATCGCGGTTCACGGAGCGCGTGCGGCGAGGAGGGGCGTATTCCTCGCGGTACTTTGTGCGTCTCCATTCGGCGCCAGGGGGGAAGTCACGGGGTATCTCCTCGATGCTGTCTTCTCGCGCTGGGCGGTAGACGAGGTCTTGCACAGGAGCTCCTCGGCCTCCACGCTCAATGTACGTGGTTTCGGTGACGTACTCTGGCTCCCGGGTGCGATGCGACGACCGACGAGGCGGGTCGTAGCTGTACTCGGACATGGCAGTGGTGACAGTGGTGGTGCTCTCCTGCTCAGGGTCTTCTTGGGTCCTTTGCGTGCTTTGGTACCTTTTTCCTTTTAGGCGGAGATCCTGGGGCTGGGTCGATTCACTAGGCAAAAGCTTGATGTGAGCGGATGTGGCATGAGCGAGGGGAAGTTAAGGGAAGAGCCGGAACATGAGCGTACCTGAATGGATCAGCTTTGCAGTTAGCGCAAGTGCTGGGTGGGCTGGTCGCAACGAAGAAATAAGGTGCCGGTGTAAAGTGGATTGACAAGGTTGGGTGGAGGGTGTGAGAGTGTGGGAGTGTCGAGGAAAAGGCAGGTGGGGTGTGGGCGAAGGACAGTATTTAACAGGCAGGCGATGATTGATTTTTTCCCTCAGTCGTCGAGGGGCCAGGGCAGGTGAGAGGCTGGTGACTCGGATGGGAAAGTCTTGGAAGAGCCCAAGGAGCCAGTCGGTGCAGTGGCGGCAGAACTATCTTATTAGCTGACGAGGGCTGGGGGGGGGAGGATAGTGGGATGCAACTTCTCAGGCCGGCTACGTCATTGTCACCACTGCGTCTGGTGCGTCTGCCCAACGGGCCAGCCAACCTGGTCTGCTGCCGTCTGACGATTCGCTGCCTGCCTGAACCCAACCCTCACCGGCCGTGCTGACCGTCCACCGTCCATTGCCTTGCCCACCGACGACGACGAGTACGAGTATATGCCCTACCACTAACCTGCGAATCTTGACCGCGCCCGAGCATCGCCTTACTGCGCCGCCCGAAACCTGTCACCACCTTGTCTGACCGGCTGAACCCTATCTTACCCCAAGAACATCCTTATTCCAGCTTAGTTCTACTGCCACCACCGGCGTTCGCAGTGTATTCGGACCGCCATGGGCGCGAGAACCATCATGTCAAAAGACGACGTGCTTGCATTGCGTACTTGGTACTGGGTCAAGGGCTCCCCGCTGCACGCTGACAACTCAGCACCATGACGTGATGACCAAGCAGCCTTGAGAAACCACGTCTGGGATTGCCTGTGCAAGCCTCTACTGCGCCCTCGTCTCATTGGCCAGCCCCAGAAAAGCTGTCCTACCACATTGGGTCCGTGTCAGGGAACGCTTGTCTACTTCTTGGGCATGACAAGTTTGACGCCGCAGCCTGGCGTTTCCAATCCATTCCCACTCATTCATGGCAGGGCTGATGCCTAACCTATCTTCCAAAGAAAAAGACGCCTGACAACGGGCCTACCCACATGCGTCGATAGTCTTGATGCTCCCCTAACATACAAGTAATGCCTCAGAGTCACGTGCCAAATCCAGGTGATGATACCCATCGTGAACATGTGAGATTCAAGTGTGTGTTGAATTATGTAGTTAATGGAGCGAGGAGATGTCCCAACCACAAAACTTGTTCCTGCCAGCCCGTAAACAAAAACAAAAACAAAAACAAAAAACAAACGCCATACATGCTGTCATTATACACATATATTCATACACATTTACACCTTCTCTTCAACCGCCTCCTTGACTCTTTCTGCTCTCCTGATCAAATCCTCGTAAACCGTCCAAGCCAGGGCACTGCTCATGGCTTTTCTTACAATTCGTATCCCTAATCCATCAAATAGGCTTCTCGCCCCTTCCTCGGCAAGCATCTTCTTGGCAGCCTGGACCATGTTGACGTAGCGGTCTGGCATCAATTGCAACCGCGTTTTGATTGCATCAAATGGATTGGTGACGGTGGTTCCCAAGCCTGCAGCCGCAACACCCGAAACAAAGTTTATGCCTGCCGATGTGCTTGACGAGAGCTTGGTAGAGGCTCCCGTAGACTCCTCAATCTTGGTAGCAAGCTTGGATAGTCTTCTTTTGGACTGTTCGTAAAACAGAACATAGAGTCCGGCATACGGCGCATCACGCACCGCCGTGGCTCCAAACCCCGCAAAGAATCCCCTCGGCCCTTCTGTGCGGAAAATGTCCCTCGATGCACTGAAAAGCGAGTTGTACGAATAGAGGTTGCTTTCGTATCGTACTTTGAGTACGGTGATGGGCATCATGACAAACCCTGCCCACGTCCGCGCAAATGCTCCCGTCACCATGTTGGCCGTGTTGCCCAGCTTTGGCAGCGAGCTCGAGTGCTCTCCGCCTTTGGTCACTGCATCACTTCTGCCCGCTGCGAGCAAGCTGGCTCGTCGTCGCAGCGCATTCAGGCTAGAAAAATATATCGCTGACCCACAACCAGTGCGCAGAGTACTGGGTAATGTGCCGCGCCAGAACTGCTTTATCGGATTGGGTCCATTGGCAATGGAGCGGATGGTAGCCAAGAGTGTGTTGGAACGCGATTGCTGGACTCTCGTCTTCAGAAGGTCGGCCGGCTGCAGAAGGACTGCGGATATGACACCAGAGCTGAGGCCGGCGAAGAAATGAACTGAGGAGCGTGTCAGCAATGGTTCCAATTAACAAATTGTACTTGGTGCCAAGATAAAGACTTCTTCTTCTTAGCAAAGTAATTACTCACAATAAGACGATGTCTGTGACCGTTTGCCATCTGACATTGCGCGCTCCTCCCACAGGTTATCAATCGTTAGGAATGGTGGTTCGAAATTTCAACTTTCATATTGAGGTAGGAGTCAGGCCAACCCTTCGTGTATTATGCTTTGTTTGTGTTGCGGTTGCTTTTCATGACGTTTTCGACCACGACCGTAGCGATCCGGGTGGGACCCAAACGGCGCATCGGTACACCGAGGTCGCTGCCACTTCCGGACCTATCACAACGACGCAATTCTTCACCACCACGGCATGATAATCTTAGACGACACCGACATTACTACATTCTGTTCAGGACAATTGCTTGGAGGTTCCTATTCAACGTCTCCAGCGCGCTCGCCAATCTCCTCCGGTATCCACACTCCCACGCCTTTCTTGTCCATCCGCAGGCCTTCTGTAGCTTGTACTTTCAATGTCTTGTTAAAATATCTATCCATGACACGCAAGCTAGGCGTGATCCAAGTGCCCCTGACCAATGGATATATACTATACCGTACTGTCTGCCTGCTCATCGGTAGCAAATGTAGGCTTATTAGTTTGAGACCACTGAAACCAAATTCTTCACTAGCTTCCATGCTCAACTCAAACGTAAGGAAATG
Source organism: Shiraia sp. slf14 (assembly GCA_000498155.1). Taxonomy (NCBI): domain Eukaryota; kingdom Fungi; phylum Ascomycota; class Dothideomycetes; order Pleosporales; family Shiraiaceae; genus Shiraia; species Shiraia sp. slf14. The sequence goes on from AXZN01000024.1 coordinate 799,030, forward strand.
CATCGTTGGATTCTCTAATGTATAGTCGAGATGCACAACCGGATCTACAGCCGACAAGTAATGCGCAGATGCTAGAACTCGGGGCTCGCTTGAAGGAATCTGAATGCGAGGAATGGGCAGCGAGCTTGTCACAGTCGGTGCATCCGGTATAGACGTCCGCTGCCATGTAATATTGAGCGTTGTGTCCAAGGCTGTCGAGCGCCGTTCTTCTAGGTTGTTCTTGCGAACATCGAGACCGAATGACCACTCGTTGAGTATTTGTGGATCGATGATTGTTTCCAATGCGTCAAACTCCCTCAACACATCACACGCTGCACCTCCATGAACGCCGTGCACTTGCACGTTGAGGTCTCTGACCACGAGTGGCTCATCTGCAAAAGAAGCAACCTTGGCTCGCAGACCCCATCTCTGTGCAATTCCAAATGCGTCAGTCGACTCAGTGTTGAGATTGCTCTCTGCTTCTTGCAGTTCAAAGTAACTCGGCCATGGGTCTGAGTGTACTCGTGCGTTCAAATCATAACTCGCTTCAAACGGAGCATTGAAAATCAGGTCCGCAACTAAGATCTTCGAGATGGGTATGTCGCGGTCGCTAAGCACGTGATATAGCACCTTCACTTCCAGAGCATAGTCTGCTGGGTCTGACGGCGCGGTAAACTGTATCTTCTCTATTGTCTGTTCACCCTGCGCAAGTTTGCCAACGACATGGCCAGGAAGGTCCACGTCCGTAGAATCGTCAAGTACTGGTGGAACTTCCTTCATAGGTGATGACACTGGGCGATCAAGCCAAGAAAAGGCGAGCATGTCTTTGGAACGACCCAATAATCGAACTTCCACGACTGCTTCAGTGTCTTCATCTTCCAGATTCGAAATTTCAATTGCGAGTGTGACTGGTTCATCCGTGAAATACTGATTTCGGACATCGGGAAATTTGATCTCCATCTTGGGAGGTTTTGGTAGAATGTGGATCGAGGTACTGGAACCACCTTTCAGTTTACGTGGCCTTGCACCTGTCTCCGTGGTAGTCCACCACAACGGAGATTGCTGTACGTTTTGCAGGTCGGAGTTTGTACAAGTGAGATGGAACTTGTCGGTGTCTACCTCAAATCTACATTCGACGGTATCAATGTCTCCTGCTTCGCGAAACGTGAGCAGGAAGTTATACACTTTTGACTGCTGGGGATATATTGTGAGGTCAGAGCTGCCAGTCCATTGCGGCTTTTGACCAGGGCTGGTACTTTCTTCAAGAGAGAGGCTTGCCAAGCTCGAGACGTCGCTTCTGGGTAGATTTTGGTTATGCTTATGAGTCAATTGTACTTGGTGGAGGGCTCCGTTGAATCGAAATACTACTGAGGACAGTGTAATGGGAGCTGATGCCGGGCGTGCATTTGAAGTCAACACAACCTGACAAAGTAATGGCTCGCCTACATTGCCCTCAACGGCGGAGAATGCGAAAGTCGAAGACACTGAGTCGTCAGTTTGGTCTTTCAAGGCAAGATATCAGACGTACAACATGAGATGCAATCCTTCCCATCAAGCTTAACGCTAACTTTGTCGTTGTCAGAATCTCGTGGAGGGAACACGTCTAAACAGGACATCAAGTTGTGCTGATATCTTGATTTGCCGGGGATCACTTGAAATGTCAGATTCCGTGTATAAAATGACCAGGTCTCTTACCTTGGTTACAGAGTTCCCATTCGGTCACTAGGTAAGTTTCGGGATCGTGAACTCGCAAGGCACACTCGTGTAAGGCCCAGAGCACCTCTGAAGCAAGAGACCACCATCCCTCTCTTCTCCAAGTCATGGTCTCCCATAGCGGTCGCAGTATCTTGATAGCTTCATCGAAACGTTTCACATGTACCAGCGTCCTAGCCATTTCTAGTTGTAATTGCTCAACTTTTCGCAGCTGCCCACGTGTTTTGAAATGCGAAATAGCGGCATCTAATTTTGCACAAATATCACTCCAGTGCTCGAAACCCCCACTCACCCCAGGTAAAGGAAGCTCTTCATGAGGTTGCGGAACAAGATAGTGGTCGTACATCTGATTTCGGCTGGAAACTCTTCCCGCTGGTGACATTCCTGGAGGGGTACGGTCTTCTTCGGGCATTTCTCGAGCCAATATGTATCTTCTTTTTGCATGATCGGCGGATAACTTTTGCCAGTACCCTGCATGATGCAACAGTTGCCAAGGTGGCAGCTTCTCACCGATGGCAAACTGCTTTTCCGGTAGAGCAAAGACGGCATTGACTGCATCAGTCAAAGTATCAGCGTTCTTTACTGGTTGTCGTATTCTAAACACTGGCAATTCTGACCGTTGTATAACTTGCGCCATGGCCTTGGCCCACCGTGATTCCCAGGCTTGCCATCCATAGTTCGCTGTTCCCTTGCCTCGACGATCTAGAACGTCTCGTAGCCTGCTCTTGTATTTCAACCATGCCTGCACAGCTGATGTGGGGTTGTTGTTCCATAACTGGCACCTGATATGGCGCAAGGCTACAATGTCGGCCAACAATCTTATTTCATCCCATCGAGGTGACCAGCTTGCGGTCGTTTCGAAGATACCTTCAGGGCCAAACAAGGCTTCTAATACAAAGTTGTAATGTCTCTGAGCTGCATCCATCTCTTGGCGGAATTCAGCAAGAACGCCCAATTTGAAGTCATACCGGACCCCCCAACCAGGATGAGACAGAGTCTGAGAAGTGCCTCGAGTAGGAGGTGCTGTTGGAGGGGGTATGGTGCTTCTGCCCTTTTTTCTCCGGGCATGTTTGGTCAAGTCTCGATAATATTCGACGCAAATGGGATACAGCGTCGTTAAGACTGAAGTAGCGAATGCTCGAATCTCGACTGGGGAGACGTTGGGCGGGAGGAAGAAGAGCGAGTTCTTGGGATCCAGGCCAGTGGTGCGGCGAATGTTGGCCAGACGCTCCTCGATATCCGGAGCCTCGAGAATGGTTTTGTTGCTCAGCAGCACGACAACATAACGTGTGCGGTACTCTGACTTTTGGATCTGGGTCTTGATCTTGTTGATCTCTGTCTTGAGCTGGTTGTCGTGCAGGCTGTTGGTAATTGGGTCGGTGGTGAAGTCGAAGAAGGATATGAAAATGCAAGGGACATAGTGTTGGTGTTTGGCGACCCAGGAAGGCGCGATGAGGCCATCAGGAAACACGGAAGAACCGGGCGAGAGGGGAGATATGGGAGAATGCAGAGTCCATGACGAGGCTGCAGCGATTGTAGGGCTACCAGGGGGAGTTGTTGCCGACGTGGTGGGCGCATCAGCCTTCTTTGGAGGCAGCTGGAAGCTCTAGCAGATGTCAGTCTTGGCCCAGTGTGGTCTTGTATGCAATCTGGCGGGAGCCTGACCTACCCTGCCTACGGTCCGCATCCTGAACCCATGTGGAACGTCCTTGCCAGAGAAGGCTCTCCCATTCCACAGCGCATTGGAGCCCTCTGCATCGAGGAAAGCCTGCAGCAGGTCGTTTGCGTGTTGGCCAGTAGCCACAGGTATGTCTGAGGTCACAGAGGTGACAGCTCGCCCTGGCAAGACTTGATGGACGGGCAGAGGCGGATCTAGCTCCTTGCCAGGCCCCAAGCCAGAAAGAAGCACAAAGGGGAGGTTGTGCTGGACATAGTCGGCCGGGTATTCTTCCATAGCTGCTCGGCTGGGGATTGCAATCGACTAAGCCATGGGATTGGGGATATGGGGCTTCGGCGGCGGGGTACCCAACGGGGATCCAGCAGTGACTGCAAGGCGCGAAGGGGATGTGTTGCAGCTTCCAAGGGGATCAGGCGGCGTGCAGCATTGCTTGGTGGGCTGGAGAGTCGCTAGGAGTCGAGCTGTGGCAGGATTGAGCTTCTGGTGTTGCGCCAACAATCTGGCAGGGCAGGCACATGCGTGCGATGTCATGGCTGGCCAAAGCACCAACCAGCCAGTCGGCGATTAGCGTAGGGATAGCTCCAGTTCCGCTGCCCCATGGCCTGCACTCTTGCGCCTCCACTTGCACGCGCTGTTCTTCTGCCAGATTATACACCACCACAGCCTCTCCACACCATGGCCGGCCAGCAGCACCAGATCGCTGAGACCATCTTCAACATGAAGAGGCGGTTGCTGCGAAGAGACGATTGTATGAGCCGCCTCTGCCACCCCCAATCCAGCACGTCGAGTCCCACTGACCACCACAGCCGACACGGATGAAGCAGAGCCGCCCTTCAGCAGCGGTAGACAGGACCTGAAGCGCAAAGTGCACTATGCGCGTGGGAGCGATGCCGACTTTCTGCTGGATCCTCGCCCCTACAAAAAGGTTCGCTCTCACTCGGCCACGCCAACAGTGATTCTCGACATATTGACTTGACACAGCGCATTGAACACGCCGGTTACAACCGATACATTCTGCAGCGCAATCCACCTCGATATGACCCCGACGGCGATGTTGTGGAGCTCGAGGACGAGTACGAGGAGGAAGAGGATCTCGAGGCAGTGGAAGAGAATCCCTACAGCGACATAACTCTGGAAAGTATGCAAGCTCGTGTCTACTCTACTGCACGCGGATGACCCATTGACTTTGGCTCCAGATCTTCTTATGCCCTTAACTTCTGCCGCCGACCTGCCAAACCATCCAGCGATGAGCGTCGCATACACCTCCAAACACCTCACAGACCTGGCCAATGAAGCTGGTACTCTCTCGCGCAAGGAGCAGATAACCATTGCACGCGCCAAGAAGCTCTTCACACGGCTTTTGGGTGACTCGACATTTGCGCCAGCTGCTCTCGCAGCTATGAGCCCTGCCACATTTGCGATTTCGGTGACGCCACTGGGAACATCTCGTCGTGCGGTAAATGGATCAGGAGTGCAGCTATCTGGAGATGATGCTCAACAACATGAAGCTGCGGATGTGAACATGGAAGATGTGGGACCTGTCAATAGGACGCAGGAAGATGACGCGAATGGCCATACACAGCAAGGAGACGCCAATGGTACACAAGCTACCACAAACGGTGCGTCTCATGATGTTGAAGCGGACAAATCCCAGGAGAATGGAGAAGCTGTTGATGATGCTTCGGATACAGCTTCACAAGTGACTGCGCATCGCATGACGACACGCGCACGCGCACAAGCAGCTTCCACGCCCTCTCCACCCCATTCGCCTTCTAGCGGCGCCAATGCAATACACCCTCTATTCACTTTTTCGACCGACTCGCTGCCCGACCGAGACCTCGGGCTGCCTCCAGGTGAAGCGGAAGAGACACGCATGGTGTTAATGGCGTATGTACAGAAACAAGAGGAGGTAGCGAGGGCGACGGCTGATCTTTACTCGGGCTTGCTTCAGGCCGACCGTATGCGACAAGATGTGTTCAAGTGGTCCAAGGCCGAAGGCCACGTGGGAGAGATGAGTGATGGCGAGGACTGGTATGACAATGAGGAGTGGAATCTTGATCAGGATCTTTTCAAAGGCCGTGATGAAGAGGAAGACGACACTGCTGCTGCAGGCAAAAAGAGCACCCGGCAACGGAGAAAACCTGACAAAGACGACCGGTAGTTTCAGCCGTCTTCATCAGCGACACAGTGAAGCGTCGTCGGATGATGGCAAGCTATTCTTATACCCTTTGCTTTTCATGACGCAGCGATATGCCACGATACCACAAACGAAATGCACATTTTCCTCCTTTTGCATTGAATTGCTTATAGATCGCGCCTTCCTCACAGAATTGCACGTGTTTCAAGCACCCAAAATGTGCAACTGCCTCATTCGCCAGCACTACGACTACCTTTTTCTCCTTCCCTACAACCCTGGCATTATGACAGAATGGACTTTGTACTGCGATGCAACGACCTAAAGTGCAGACAGCGATTGCATGATACTGCAATTGTCACTACTTGCAGGTACTCGGGATTCTTTTTCCTCTTCCACTGACAGCCACTGACCAAGCCAGCCATGTTTTCTGCACGCAGTGCGCTGACAACACCGGGTTGTCGAGGACGACTAATGCGCAGAGGACATGTCCCGCATGCAGTGCCTCACTACACAATCCAGACGATGTTGTTGCTGCTGGCCTGAACCCGTCAGAAGACTACAAAACGTCGGTGCTTAGCGGACTTAGTCCGACTATCATTATGGAGTGCGCAAGTCGCGGATTGGCTTTCCATAGTTATCAGACCTCGCAGGAAATCATATACCAAGAACATCTTGCAAAGGGCTTAACAGACAAGTACAACACACTCAGTCAGCAAATGGATCAGTTGATCCATGAAGCGAACTCGCAAATCAAAGGACTGCAAGACAAGATGCACAGTACAACACCCTCCCCTGCATTGGTAGACACAGGGGCACTAATATCACTATCAGCCATGCAAGTCGAATACGCCTCGCTGGAAGCCAAGAACCACGAGCTCGGCGATGCTTTCCGGGAGAAAAGCAAGTCGCAGCAACATATACAGAAGCTCTACCAGTCACTAAAAGCGCAAGTCATGGCAACCCATGTCGCTACCGCCGCTGGTGACGAGGCTGAATTCACCTTACAATCTGCCCGTGGAGATCGATTCATCGACCGTCTCCCAGGCACCCGCACTGGCACTGCCAATTTTAATCAGGCGGGCATAAACCAGCCGCGAAGTGGTAGACGTCCACATGGTCGAGCTGATAGTCGAAGTTCTGGAAGTACTGGGCAGCAAAGGGCCGTCATTAGCATTGGTCCTAATCATGCTGCTTACTTGCAAAAGCGCGGATCTAGAGGCACAACTAGCGTTAATCGTAAGCCAAAGTCCTAGGATGCACATAATGTCTGTGCGAAATGTTTACTGTCAATGACTGACGTCTTCGAAGAAACCACTCAGGTAGGAACACCATCACAACTTCCCCGCAGCCGCCTTCCCGTCCTTGGGGGTTCTCGTCGAAATGCCTGTCTTGATGCCGGGGTCAGCTCTGCTTACCAACCCTCGCCAGTTATTCGGCAACCTTTGGGTGAGTTTTCTCGTGCAAAGATGCCGAGGGGTATCGGTGGGACTATCGACAACGGGCCGCTGCGATAATGATTGCCGGGTGAACTGACATGGCATTACGCAGACCCGATCCCTCGGGAGAGGAAATAGGTAACGAGATAGCCATAGGTGGTTAATCAATCGATCTTGGAAATTCCCCCCTCCCGAGGCAGCGTGTGTGGAAAACCCACGTGGCAGGGCGGGGGAGGATTTGAACTCGAAAGGCAGCTCGTCTATCTCCCCATCAATTTAATCATGCTGAAAGATTTTCTTCCTCGTGTCGAAGACATTCTAAGAACATCGAACCGAGTATGGCGTGATGTTTTGGCTCCTCCATGTGAATCTAGTAAGGGTTATTATAAGATAGTCCAATCGTACCATGAGAGCATCTGTAGTTGACGTAAGTAGGCATGTGTATATTAGTTTTAGACAGCCAAGTATTGGACTTTGACAGTGAGAAATTGCTAGCTCCCATGTTTCACAGCGACTATTATGCGATGTTCGGATTCAAGTTGGAGTGCAGTTGGTGGAAGCCTGACAACTGGATATTTCGAGACTTCTAGGTGGCCATATGGAATGTATGTGTTTATCACAAGTCGGCGATGAGATGAACGATGAGTCCTCTAATGGTTGGTAAGGTTTCAAGTCAGCATATTATGTTATGACAATATATCAAGCAAACGAAAGGGCCTCTTCTTCTGGAGGAATTTTCGGCCATGATCGTGTTTCCATTTTTACAGCTTCATAGAGCGGTGAAAGCCAAGGCTGGTTATTGATTGGAGGTATAATGCCGAGGTGGCGCGAAATGTCAGGGAATAGCATGCATGGCAGATGGCGACACCCAGCTCGTTAAGTCAAAAAGACTTTTATGTTGAGACACAAACAGTTGGCAAGTAAAGGCCTCGATTCGAGAAACTTCTACATACAAGATCGACGTAAACGGTGTATGTAATAGTGCCACGAATGCTCATGGATCATCTCATCGGGATGGCCGATCCCTATGCAGAATCAGGATTGGACCATGACTAAATACACTTAAACATCGTTACAACTGCTGAGATCTCGCCTCCGTGACGAGATCTTTCTTGGAAGTTTGCAAAACTATTGGATTGTGAACGTTGGCTCAGCAGCAAGCAGAAAGATGAGGCGTTGAGAGGCAAAACGACAGATCAATGAAATTTCATCAACCTACACCCTCGGGCCTTTAGTGTCAACCCAACGAACAAAAACCTACAAGTCAAATTTGGGATTTTCTCAATCACAGTGGTTGCAGATGTTGCAATGGGAAGAACTTTGCATCATATGTACCAGTGAAGCGCCACATATATACTGTAGTAGGCAAGCACCTTTTAGACTCTTCAGAAAGCAACTATCCAAAGATACATATCTCACAAGATTCCAAAGTTTTTTCTTAATGATTGTGAGCAATTACCTGAAGTTGAAGATCTCACTCATGTAACCTTTATTGCTTTTGATTATTCGATCCCTGATCAATTTTACCTGGAGCATTGGTGGCGGGAAGTAGGGTTTATATGATCATAATGGCTTGCCTTACGTCGACCCACAGGCATGATTCCCTCTTGAGTGGTTCCTATAGGGTCGTGCTGTCAACTAGGTGATATGCTTGCGGGTGTCTTCGTCGGAGCTTGAATCGAGAATTTCGGTCACTGACTCCATGGTGCCCTGGGCTTGTCCGTGCAATATTGAATGAGCTGCTGTGTTTCAAAAAAGGATGCTTTCTCCCGCTCTTTATTTGGTAAGTTCATTATGACGAATGCTCATTCAAAACCTTCAACGTTCGCAGCTTCGGCTAACTGACATGCATACCAGTGACCAGCAAAAACTTGGACTTGGTGCTTGTACAAATGACACTCCTAAAGTCGATAGTGACGAAGATAATTGCTTGGCTGTAGTATAAGCTGGTTATCATCAACTGCATATCATATCTAACTAAGCATGCTAGAATTTCTCTGCCGAAAGCTGATTTAATCACTTATGCATTCCAACGCCAACTCCTAAGTCCAAAATCTTCATCCACACCTTTATCCAAAAATCTATCGGCCATGGACATACCATCGTGGCAGCAATCTAGATTGTATCGAGATTCGTCGTTGCGAAGTTTTCAAGAGATGGAAAGCACAATTCTCCCTAATCATCGTCAGTTTCAAGAAAACGCCCCGTCGGTGTCTGTACACAGATCAACGAGTTGCGCTTACATGTCACCAAATTTGGCCTTGCTGCTGCCTCATCGGGACCTACCCCAAGGACGGGGTTTAGCTTCTGGAGTTTCGAGATTAGGGTGTTTCCTCCGATAGTGTTTCAACCGCGCGTCTTGACGTTTGTAAGTTTTCTCACATCCCGCTATACGACAGGGGTATGCCTTTTCTCTCTCCTCGTGGTAAACCGTTCTATGCTTCAAGCGCATGTGACGGGCCCGACTTCCACGTCTATGGGTGCCTGTGAAGGTTTTGGGACAGCCATCTTTCAAGCACAGTAAAACCTCTGGTACATTGGATGATGTCACACTCAGGAGCGAAGGAGTTGGCGAAAGAGGATTTGCGAGCGAACTCGGCTCTCCAGGAATGACTGATTGGGGGCCATGCGAACTGCGAGAGAATTAACAACTTATACCTCTCACACTTACACCAGCCGATTGAGCTCACCTTGGGGAAAGACTGCGTCTCCCTGGGTTTATTCCATCATGCCAAAGATACGAATCATTGCGCAAGCCATATTGGCGTTCACTCAAGTTAAACGGGGACCATGGCGGTGGCTGACTCCAGGCTGCCTCAGGAACGCTGAGGTTATAAGCATTGCTCGGCAGGCGCTGTTGTGACAAATCTGACAGGAAGTAAGTCTCGGAGAGTGGTACCGACTCATCAGTGTGGTATTGGCCCCGTGGAGACATCCAATCTGTCAATACTGGGTTTTGTGCCATAATCCGTGGGTCGGTGGAGGGATGATTGGCGCTGATAAGGATTAGGGGAGTCTGTGGTATAAGGTTGTTGTTATCTGGGATTTCGGGCCCTTGGGGGTCAAGACGGGCATCAGTGACCCATGAAAATTCCTGAAGCGACTCCTGGACGTGATTCAGAGATTCTCTGGACGTCAAGGGCGTGGTTGAAGGGTTCGTTGCGTACGAACTTGCGTAGCCTTGGCCTGGCCTCTCTTCTAGATCATCCATTTCATTGCCGCTCGACATCTTGTCCTCCTTTGCGACAGATAGAATGGAAATGGCCTAGCAGACTACTACCTTGCCAGTATCACAAGCAAGCGTCTTCACTAGGTTCCGGCTATAGATCAAAGCAAAAAGTGAGAGGATCAAAATCTCTCCTTTGAGTCTCTGTTGGATTGTTATACTGTCTCGAGACAGAGGTGGAAATGATGCTGTGTATTGAACTGGGCTTAAGAAGGCGGCTGTGGCGCTGAGAAAGAGGTGGCTATGGCTGCCACGAGATGGGCAGTTCCTATTCCAACCAAAGAGAAGGTCAGTATCGTTTGCGAGTGGTGTTGTGATACTGATTGTTCGGAATCGTAAGAAGCGTCTTGAGACGAGCTCTGGTTGAATTGGTAGAGTTCATTCACCGCTCTGAAAAGCGAATAGCGATGGCAAAGTGAGCGTCGAAGAAGAAATCCCGATACAATCTATTGAGTCTGCGAAGATACGCTGTCGAACCGATCGATCGTGTGGCGGCTTTCGTTGATCCAGAGATGCTGGACTTGACAAGGCTACCTAGCAAAGCATGGGGTTAGCGAGGTCGATAATGAAGGTCACGGTCCCAAACAGACGACGAAAGTCAAATGTTTCTGACGTATCTGAGTTGGAACGTACAAGATTTGCAGAAGCGTTATGTGGCGCAGATGACTGGCGGTTGCTTCGTCGAAAGGTTGGCGATCCGAGCAATGCCTAAGAAAGAGCGGCTAGTATTCCTTTCTTAACTGTCTTCGATGGCTGTTACAGAGCTTTAAGTTGCTAGTGGTGTCTGCGGCAATCAAAAGAAAGGGATGAAAGGGTTGACTTAGGGAGAAGACAATTCGACGGCTTATGCTCAGATGAGAGATGGAGGAAGAGATATGAACCAGCACAGCAACAACCGGACGTGTAGAGGCACGAGTCCTCCGTAGGAGAAGGACCTCTACGCGGGGCTTGCCGAACAACACCATATAAAGCCATCATTGACGAAGATGTCATACGATCCACGAAGGATACCTGGTTATGTTTTGCTACCTCATGCTGCCTATCAGTCACTGGCTGCAATGGCAGCCGAATCTTGACGTGTTCCGCCGTGCCCACCGCTGTGCACAATATAGTTCTCAGTGTACGGGTACTTCAGCGCCGCTGCGCCTATTCGAAGGCTCGAGGTCTTTCGTGTGCATCGAAGCCATAGGGGTGTCGAAAGACTCGCAACAGTTCTTTGAGACAACTTGCCACCACCTTCGAATAAGCAAGTGGCTTGCGTGATGCGTCGGCTCTGGAGGGGGCTAAATGGTACAAGCACAGAGACATACGGAGGGCGGAGTGAAGATAAATCATGTTCAACTCAACACAAACACGATTACCGCTAAGAAAAGCGCGAGTCCACCCAAAAGTGAGCTTAACAGATGCTAAAAGCTCTATTGAACCAGCTTGCTCTCTCCTTCCGTGTGTTCCGTCCAGGGCCAGCTGAAATGCATGAACGATGCATGTCAACATCTTACCTATACACCCACTTGTCGCATCTAGGGCCTGCTGTCAACGAGTAGATGCTCACGAGGGCGCCTGTAGTGTAATCCAATACGCCGGATACATTGCCTTAACATTAGCAGATCCCTTCTGCCTGTAATCGAAGCTGGCGAGGGCCCGCCGCGACCAATAGGTCGTACACTGGTTTTTCCGAAGCCCCCTCCCGCTCTCACGCTCAACGTTGTCCGTCCGAAGGGGAACACTTCCATCCTAGGGAATCTTGAAGAAGAAACCGCGACCTAAAAAGACCTCTTACTTCAAGTCTGATTTACGAAGCAGTCCACTTCTGCGCCGACACTGAGGCATCTCAGTCATCCATCGCTGAATTATGTTCTATGAAGGAAGGCGCAGCACCCCAAAATTTGGTAGGATCTATGGCCTGTAACTCAGAAGATCATTCCATAACTTATACAGGGGGTGGGTGTTTGCATATAGTATACACTAGGTGGAAGGCTGCATGCTTGCAGTGGGACACTGTGGGAGCAATACCCCCACACTAATGCGCTACTGATTCCTAACAAGGGGCCTTCCCGTCTGTTCATATGTACGCGATGATGTTCTGTAAATGTGCTTGTGTGCTAATGGTTTTTCAAAATGACCATCCCATTCAGCATAACAGGGTTGGAATGCCACGATGTTTGGGCTCAAAGCAACAAGGCAATCGTTCCGCTCACGAGGAGAGACGCATCAAATATCATCTACCCCTTCTTTGTCTACAGTATGCATAGAACCTTGCTTGCCCGCTCAAAAATCAGTTAAGGTGTTATCATCAATTGAATAGCATTCATGATTCACTATGTCTGAGATACAAAATTGTAACCTGGAAAAGTCCCATCATATAACCTTTGTAATTGATCAAAGAGTAGATGATCGACAGCGTGGCTTCCGCAGAAATATACTTTTGTTAAGATCGCATGGTCCTAGCTACATCCTTAGCATTCATTTCGGGCCATTCTATTAAAGAAGTATGCATCCTTGATGCTCCCACCAATATGCAGAAGTGTCGCGATCGATCAAAGTAGACCAATAAAATTAAATATTGAAAACGATCTGGGTTGATACCGATTCAATTGTAGGGGTTGCGCTACGCACTAACGGCAAGATTATCGATGAAAGCAGATGTCGATAATCCTGGGTGGTTGGGTTGTGGACAGGCTGTATCCATGCAGATATTTATTGAGCGGGGGTTGCGGACGCAGCATCTCCAGTGCGCTGAGGCCGATCTTCAGTAATATTATACGTATACTCAAAGCTTTGATTTGGGCCTTCACCAGCATTTTGTAGGACAGTCTGTTCTTTGAAAAGTTTACCTATGTGATAGATTAGCCTTCTTCTCCAAAAGCCTGACTGTTCAGAGTGCTATTTGCTAACAGCCCGAGTTCTAAGAAATCGTAACCATGTGGCGAGAACCATCCTTCCCCTCTTTTCCATCCTGTCACATAGCTGCATGAACCAATCTCTGCTTTAAGCGAAGCTGGCGTCTTTGATATTAACTATCTGATTGAGATACATAATGTGTATCTTATGCCAAGCTATCATAAACCGCACCAGAACCGTCCGCGTGGATTTCCGTACAGACATATATGTCGATTCAAGACATTCCGGGCGGAAAAGGTCGGTGGTTATACATTTGATTGGTACACGTAGAAGCCGAAGAAATTGCTTCCTGTACCTAAAATGTTGAAAGGCTTACCGCCGCACTTATGCAACGAGAATAATTAACTATGTCGTCCAAAGGGACTCCCAAGGTTAATCTTGTTGTAATGTATGATGTTCTATCCATAAGCAAGCAATCTACGGCAAGGGAATTTCACTTGCATAGCAGTTGAGGTATCGACCAATGTCAAATCTTTACTAAGTTATTGGTCATACCTACCGAGTAGATTACTTTACACTTACTAGCAGATCATTCGCAGTAAGAGTAAGTATTCTTTGTACAGATTCTTCTTTTAGACCTCAAAGGAAAAGCCTTTAGCAATATTCTGACACCATACAAACATATAGCTTTCTTAGTTGAGATATGACCTAGGACAACAAAAACAGACCAAAAAATGGGCGGTCGAAGAAAACAAGAGAAAGTAAATGAAAGTGCTCACATAAAACGCAGCCAAATAACCTGAAATAAGACAACGCCGACAGCGTTTGAACATCTTTATATTTTTTCTCGGTGAGCTATTAAACCTCTTACCTGTTTTGTTCAATCAGTAGCTCTTAAGACTGGTGTGCCCTGTGTATGATCCTACAAGGTAAGCATTTATACTAATTCCGCCTCCTCTCAGACACACGGATACAAATTATTTACCCATCAGAAAACGCAACGAGAATTTCAGTAAGTACAGAGTCACAACTACTGCAATCTGTTTCCTGTAGCGCATGACACCAGTAACTGATTACGAAAGTTATAGTCGGGGCCGGTGAAGACTTCATAAGAAACGTGATTTTGTCACAAACTTATAACACTCAAAGCTCAGTACAAACTTCGAGGCATAGGCTTACTTTAATGTATTACTCCATCTGGTGCACCTCGTTTGCACCGATGGTCCAGGTATGCGCAGAGCGGTCAGCCACATCATAGCATAGCCTTAACAGAGCACAGAGTATGGCACCCTCCATTAACGTTGGCTGAAGCTCCGCAGTGTTGTCTAAGCCTTGCTTCCCTACTAGCAAGCATGGTTCTGTATCCTTGTTCCTTCTCTTCAACACTTCAGTCGTGGATGCTTGGCGAATACGCACTTCACAGTACATTCAACTTACTTACGCCATTCCTCTCCACCAGTAAATCTCGCAAATAAAGAGCCACTGGCCGGTCGGAATTCTTTTGCGGCCCCTAGGCGCCGTCAGCACTGGCAATGCATATCGCCTCCGCTATCTCACTACAGGACCTCGCCCCCACTCTGATAGTCCAACCCTCCAGACGAGAAGTAGTCAGTCCTCGAAACACTTGTAGTATCTGAACACTAAGAACTGGTAGATCAGAAAGCTAATGATTCAATTTGTATAGATGCAGGTCTTTTGAGAGGTCCACGAAGCAAAAGTACATACGAACCGCGCAATTCAAGGCACCTCATCTCTCGCCGGCGAAACGATAGCGATGGGTCACGGAAATATGCAACAGATCAACGATCGAAGTACTGCGGAAAAGACTTGCTTTGCGAAACCTTATAGTCACGCGAATCGATGTATAAGACAGTCATCTGCGATTTCAAGCCGATTCAATGAAGTATTGCCTTATCTACCAACGGGTGGAGGCGAGTTTGGCGCATGGGAGTCGATAGCAACGAGTTTGCAGGCTAAGCAAAGCGTGCAAGTACACCTGACACAATCTTCATCTACGGCTCTTGATCTTCCTAGGCGTGCGTGGCACACATCTTCCTATTGCACGCTTCCATTCCCTGAGAGCGTCGATAATTCCAATGTCCTATCGACTGAAGGGCCTCAAATGTTCAAGCAAGATAAGCGACAACAGTGGACCAAAGTTCCTGCATCTTTCTCCCATGAACCCGCTATCAGGCAGAAACGTGGCGATGACTTTACACCTTCAGCAATTATAAGACATGCCGAAACAGTAATTGCACCCTTTAGACTGAGCAAAGCGGTCGGTTACAATACAGGGGCAATAAATGTACAAGAAGTAACCAATATTGGGGAATCCAGTTCAAGTATAGAGAGATCGCCAATACAAGTAAAAAACCAGTGCAGAAGTCTCTGGTATGACGGAAACGAGGTCAAAAGGTTGGTGCCAGTTTCCCCAACACTTGGCATCGAAAGTAACATCGCACAGTGCAGCAAATTCGTTCTTGCATGTCACACCGAGTAAGCACACGGCCACTATTCCACTTTCACCCGCTCGTTCTGCGACAAGCTTGGCAACATCGAGTGCCCCTGGCGAGCTTGCATGCCTGAAGGACGGCTGTTCTGCTGTGTTCACAGGCAGATACAGGAAAGGAAATTTACAACGCCATGATCGCGACAAACACGGGAGAGAAGAGAAATTATACCGTTGCAGTGCTCAGAATTGTGGAAAAATCTTCAAAAGACAAGATGCAAGGCTGAAGCACTACCGGAGGCACCATCGATATCTCGCCCCTGGTCCAATACATCGACGAAGATAAGATCTCTTCGAGGGTTTATAATGCTGCATATGTGTAGAAGGTGTGCTGTCATAATTTCAAAATGTAGGAGTTTGGCCGCTACAAGGTTGAAAGTGTAAGGCCTATGCGAACATTTACGGTTCTGTCTTACATGATAATCAGTGGGACATCCATGTCTCATCATACATGCTGATGTTGAATTCAATGGCGATGTACAGTGTTCGTTGGTTTGAGGCAGAAAAATTGTAGAAGAATTCTGATTACATGTTTAGAACCACGTAACTCGCGAAGACCGAATTAGGAAATGTGCGCGTGAACGAAACAAACGGGCTGGAGCAAGCAAACGCAAGGTTTTTGAACTGATGAGCGTTTTTGCTAGGTCAAGTACGTGATATTCAAAGGATGATTTAATCAGCGTCTACAAACTAGCTAACCTTGATGTCGTTCAGAGGTTGATTGCCAAGAATAGAAACAGTCTTAGTCCTTCTATGATTCGAAAGAACAACAAACGAGAAATAAAAGACTGTTGAAGGTCGAAAAATCGCACTTAATAGTAAAATAAATACTGGTCCTATCCAAAAATTTGTTCAATTTATACAGAATCTTTTTGTATTCAAATCAAGTTATTATGTACCTTATCATATTGCTCTTCGTCTGTTGAATATAGTAATACGTGAAGGATTGCATTCGTATTGCCTTTGTCTAGTAGAACAATAAATAGTTGTGTACCCAAAGTGATGAGGAGCCTACTTTCCCCCAGGTGGCCTTAAGGAGCTATCCCATTTCCAACACGGTCCGTATGAAACAAGTTAGTTCAACCCCACAATCCCCGGGTTCGGGCCATTTACTCCCAACCTCAACGGCCAAGATGTACTCAGGTCTCTTCTGAGGCTCAAATAGAATGAAGCGCTGATATTGCTGTTGTAATGTGGCTTGCTCGCGTCGAGTAGGTCTTACCATCGACACAGGCTAAAAGCGGGCGAGAGTCACGCCTACCGCGTTCTGAAGTAAGAAGCTGTGTTATGAACTATTTTAATATTGCCTGTTCACGAATTCTGTCAGTCATTCGTGGATTTACTTTTCACGATCACCAGGCCTGTAGTAGAAGAATCCTACAACCCCTCACAGCCAAGCCAACACACATTTGAGCAATAACGTGACTCTGTGTTTATCAAGTACTTGTGTGCACCTTGAGTTTGAAAAGTCCAGTTTCGAAAGCACTTAAATGTGCAAAGTGTGTACGACAATCGTGCGAAACGAGGTGACCAGCAGAACGAATCTTCCTGTTTTATTTCAATTGGAATCAGAAGACGACTTGCGGACCCATCATGGCTCCCAAGCTCGCCACTCAAGTAGTGGAGGAAAGTATTATCGAACGAATTATTGCTAACGACCATGTTCGCTGGTGGAACAAGCCCAACCTTCGTCGTCTCTATCTTCTTCTTGTACCTTTCTGTCTCTTTATAGAGTCCACATCTGGATTTGATTCCAGCATGATGAATGGGTAAGAAACAGATTTTCTAGTTGGTGCGAAACATTTCGCCAGGAAAAGCTCTGCTATCCTCCAATAAGAGAATATGCTAATCGTGAGCAGTATGTACTAGAATACGTTCCTGGATAACGTTTGACGGTGCGATTCAGGCATGCAGGCTCTCTCATATTGGCAAGAATACTTCAATCATCCCAAAGGAGGCCAACTAGGATTACTCGTCGCCTGCTACAATCTTGGTGCTATCACAAGTATACCATTTGTTTCAATAGTGTCCGACTTCTTTGGAAGACGCAAGAGTATCGTTTTTGGCTCGATAATCATGATTATTGGTGCTATCATGCAAGGTTTATCTCAAAACCGTAAGCCATATATCAAATATCGCAGATGAATTCTCACAAGATTATAGTGGCAATGTTTGTCATCTCGCGAATCATCTTGGGCCACGGGATTGTTTACGCCATCATCGCAGGTGCTGCACTTCTCGGCGAGCTGGGCCACCCCAAAGAACGCGCATTCCTTGGATCGATGTTTAATGCCTTCTTTGGTGTGGGTTCCGTCTTAGGCGCTGGTATCGTTGTTCGTACACTGTTAATTCCAAGTGACTGGAGTTGGCGCCTTCCCTCGATCTTACAAGCTGGACCCTCAGTGATACAAATCATTTTCGCCTTTACGATTCCCGAGAGCCCTCGATGGTTGGTTTCAAAGGACCGAAGCGAAGAAGCACTCGAAATCCTTATCAAGTACCATGCTGAAGGAGATGCCTCGAACGAGCTGCCACACGTTGAACTTGCTGAGATCCGCAAAGCGTTGGAAATCGAGAACGACTCCCGCGCACGGGGATGGGTCGAACTTTTTCAAACTCCGGGCATGCGCCATCGATCGCTAGTTGCTGCAGCACTGGGCATGTTTGTCCAATTTAGCGGAAACAACCTCATTTCGCAATATCTTGTTCCCATACTGAGAAAGATTGGGATCAAAGACCCGCACACGCAAGTTCGAATGAATGTTGGTACTGAAGCTTGGGGATTCTTAGTTGCTCTCATCATGGCTAGTATTACCCCAAGGTTTCCGAGGCGGAAAATGTATTTGCTCTGTGCTTCATGCTTGACTGGTGTATACGCTGCGTGGACGATTGCGCAAGCTCGGAATCGCATCACTGGATCAAAAGAAAGTGGATACGTTGTGCTGGTTTTTATCTATCTTTATAAACCAGCATACTGCATTGGTTACAATGCTTTGACATATGTCTACATGGTAAACCACCATCCACCTACCACAATGTTTCCAAGATCGTTACTGACGAAACCTAGGTTGAGATATTTCCTTACTATGTCCGCACCAAAGGCTTATCGTGGTTTCAACTTTTCAGCCGGTCAGCTGTTATGTTTGGGTCCTTTGTCAACCCTATTGGACTCGAGAATTTGGACTGGAAGTACCTCATCGTGTATGTCGTTTGGTTGTGCTTTGAAGTTGTTTTCATTTACTTTTTCTTCCCGGAAACGTATGGCAAAACACTGGAGGAACTTACATTCTTGTTTGAGTCTGAAAGACAAGATCGTGAGGTTCTGGCTGCTACCGCGGCAAAGGCTGTACAGGATCCTACTATCATAGAAACTCATGAGATCCCCGAAAGGAAAGTATAGTATTTCTTTGTAGTTGAAAGACATCAACTGCGAGTGGCTTTGCTGTAGGCATAATTGTAGGATGCGCAATGCCATAGATACCTCCATGTAACGCAAGAATACAAGTGTGCTTTGGTGCTAAATTCAATATCGTTGTGGTCACCTGGTAAAGGGGTTCGTTGCGGCAATTTTCGAAGCGGCATTTGCAACCTCGCAATTTCTGCTCAACTAGCGATGCTCCCTACTATACAGACCTTCACCACATCTCAGGTCACGTACAACTAATGTAATCATTCATGAAACGTCGTATGGTTATTCAGATAGTTAAGCTTCTACGATGCAGTAACCAGTACATAACTTGTAATCGCATCCATGCGCTCTTTGGTCAATTTCAAACCAACTTTCAAAAGCTCTCTCACGACTTCTTGTTCCTTCTTCTCTAATTCCTTATACCTCTCTCGTGTAAGAAGCCATGCAACAGAATCATTCTCTGCTGCGACAGTGCCCGTCCTATCTGTCTCTGAGAAAAAGGGCAGTTCGCCGCAGGTTGTTCCTGGCAATATGACTTCAAAAAAGCTACCTTGGTCAAGTTCGTACTCTGCTCTAAACCTGCCCCTCTCTAATATATAGAACCCATCTGGGTCATCTCCGCGTGAGTAGAGTACAGTGCCAGCAGGGTACTCTTTTCGCTCGAAATAGGGTGCCACAATCTGCCAGAAGTCTTCATTCTTTGTGGATAAGTCTTCGAATGTCTGAAGGATGATTCTCAAAGGCTGAGCAAAATTCTTCCAACGCGAAGCTGCCATGTACGATGAGGGTGCGGTGTCCTTGGAAGATGTATCCGAGATAGAAATGGTCTCGTCCCGAGCTTCGCGCATTGTCGATCGTGCAGCAACGAGGCGAGCCCCACGACGTGGTGATGCGAAGACTGGATTCAAAGAGCTGGCACCGAACGACGTGGGCGAACCACCAATGGCTGTTGCTTCTGCTTCAGTGCCCTTGGAACCATTGATGATAGTCATTGGTGGTGTGGTTTGATGCCGCTTTGATCCAGGTACGCTAAGGTGCTTATGAAAGACCTCCAGTAACTCATTCTCACATGATTCAAGCGCTGTGTTGAGGTCTTCAAAGACTTGAGGCGGCGGACAGTCTTCGTCACCAGTTTCTTCGTCGAGTAAACCTACATTCTGCAAGGCCTGTCCGACAGGGTTTGAGAACGAGACGCCTGATATAATCATCCTCACGTTCTTGCGATTCAAAATGCGATTGATGCGCTGAAAGCCCTCTGAACTGGAAAAGTCCACGTCGGTGACATGGGTGAAGTCGACGACGATGAAACTGACAGGCTGTTTCTCAAAATTGTCTTCTTCAATCAAAGACCGCATATGCTCCTCAACGGACACAATGGTGCCAAAGAAGAGAAAGCCACCGAGCTTGATGACTCGAATCTGGCCCCGGACTTTGCTCAAATATCGGCCATCAGCTCGAGGGCGTCGAACAGTCGACTCGGCCACCACACCGCTATAAGAAGCTCGAATGGCAGGATGTCGGGAGCTCTGCACAACGTAACTGACACAGGCAAGAACGATACCAACGAAAATGCCAACGACAAAGTCGTGAATACCCATAATGAGAACAATGGCGAGAATTGTCAGGTATTCCAGCTTGTGGCACTTGCCAAAAGTATCCCATAGTGCTTCTTTCATGAGGTCGATGCCGAGCAGGAAAATCAAAGCCCCTACAAGGCAGATTGGTATATAGCCAATCATAGACGGACCAGCTATCCAGACGGCAGTAGTGGCAGCAGCGAGTAACAAGCCGGCAGTGCGACTATCACCGCCGTTATCAATGAACATAACACTGTTTGCGTATACCAAGTAGTTCTAAGCCATTCGTTTGCATTAGCCACCGTTGACACTTTGTTTATCGTTCAAGGGTTAAAAGGCAAGAGATACATACCTGGATGCTGCCAACAAGACCCGACAAGGTGTTGGAGACGCCATGAGCGATCAGCTCCCGATTGACATCAAGATTATCTTCCTTGACTGCGGCACCCAAAGCCGGAACATTGATGGGTACGTGGATGATACCGAAGAAGGACAAGGCGAACATGGTCGGAATGGTGCTTAGGAGAGCAGAAACGTCGATGCTACCAAACTCTATAGGTTTGGGTGTTAGTGCCAAAAGCTCAAAGGCGAAAGTTTCGTTTATAGAGCAGAATGTGGACTCACTGAAATAAGTGTAGAATCTGTAAAACTGCACGCCTGCCTCGGGCTGCTCAAAGATCCAGCCAGCATTGCGAACAACTTCAAGATCTATACGGAAAATGCCCTTGACGATTGTGTAAAAAGCAGCGAATATCATGACGAAGAAAACAGGCAGCACAAAAGGGCTTTTGACCATGCGTTGAAGAAGCATAATGGCGTTTGCGAGGAAGAGGGGAAGAGCCCAGAGGTACCATGTGTCGGCGGAAAAAAGCTTGTGTAAGGTATCGAGGTCATAGTTGAGATTGCCTTCGAGACGTGCAGAGACTTCAAAGCCAGTAACGATCAAAAAGAAGCCGACACCACCAATGCAACCAATAAGAATGTGGCGAGGAAAGAAGCTCACGAGGTTACCAAGCTTGAAACTACCAAGGGCGAGGAAGATGACGCCTGTGAGGATGGAACTCAGGCAGTAGGACACGATGGTCGTCGCAATAATGGCCTCTGGTGGCTGACCCTCCATTTGTTCCATGATAGAGTAAGCCATCTTGTGGAAGAAAGGGACGACTTCAATCATTTCCGATCCAACACCACCCCTAAATGTGGAGAGGCCAAAAGAGTAGCAAAGCTGGGCGACGATGCAGCTCACGAAGAAGATGGAGATGCCGTCAGGGCCAGTCTGGCTGAAGATGGGGGCGCCAAGGGGAAACAAGATGTACCCGTAGGAGAGGGCGTCGAGGAGGTTGAGGAGCAGGCCCAGGAAGACGGCAGACAAGGTTTGGAGGCTTCCCAGGGTAGCAGCCAGTAGGGCATCTTTTGTGTAATTTTGAGGGTTGGCAAAGGAGTGGCGCAGGTCGAGGATGTGTTCTTTGCCGATGGCCCATGTCTGATGGAAGAGTTTCAGGGAGGGGAAGAGGGGGGAGCGGGTTGGTGGGGAAGAGGAGGAGGAGGGGTGTGAGATGGGTTGCTTCGGGCGCGGCGAGTCGAGGCGCGATAGACGTGGGGTGGGAAGGAGAGGGGTTCGTTCATTGCTGTGGTGTTGGTGTTGGTGGAGGTCGTGGGCATGGTGGACGACGACGTCTGGCACTCTCGAGGGGGCAGTGACGGAGGTGGGTGGTGTAGCATCGCTCCTTCCAGGCCAAGGGTATGCAGAAGAGTCGACGGGCCCAATGACCGTCTCGGGCGTCTCAGCTTCGGCCTCGCTGTCTTCGTCAATGGTGTCTGTCCAGGCGGCCGAGTCTGAGTCGGCGTCGGCGAAGCTGTGTCGCGGCGGGCGGTCCTGGTAGGCGTCCGAGTCGAGGGCGTACGAGGCCAACTGGGAGCTTCTCTCGCGCACGCCTTGCGACGAGTACTGGGGCGTGTCGGCGGCGCCATGCCAGGTCTGGTGGGCAAACGAGCGGACGGGGTTGCGCGAGTACGACGACGACAGCGTCTGCGAGGCTATCGAGTAGGCGCGGGTGGAGCGCGACCGTGGGACTGTCTGCGCGCCGCCATTCTCAGCCTGCGAATACGTGTCGGCGAAGAGGGAGTCGCCATCGTCGTGGGTGTGGCTGTGGCTGTGGGTGGTGGTGTTGCCATGGCCATCGCCGCCGGTGAAGGGCAGTTGTTGCTGGTGGTGGTCAGGCTCGTCACGTCCGGGCAGCAGACGCGAAGGCATGGCGGGCAGCCCAGCAGGTCAGACGGGCGAGGATGCAATGCAAACAAAGTCTGCTGGAGCCGCCGCCTACTAGATAGATAAACACTCGACCCTCGAACCCGGACGATAACCACTACCACTATCTTGTTGGGCTGCCAATCCGTGGGAGACGAGACTAGAGCGGACGTGGTCCCGTAGTCTAGCACGCCATGGTCAATGTCGACAAAATACTAGCCATGTACGAGTACAACAAACATTCCATGGTTGTTGCTGCAGCCTCTATTTATCATCAAGCACGGGTACTGAGCCCGCCCTGCCCAGTACGTACATAAATGGCCTGCAGGCGGCGACATGGTTTGTTGAAGATGGCCTTTGCTAAACTCATCCTTTTGCTGCTGCTGCTACTTTTGCCTGGCACTACGTCAGAGGCAGCGAATCCCTGCTGCAGCTCAACTATTCTACTTCGTGCTTTGTACATACATATGCTTTCTCCTCCGCTTGCTCTCCTTCAGGCTGCCCATTCGCATAGCCGGTCATTGCATCTGCATCTGCATGCTTGGATGCCCTCCACATCCCCATGTCCATGGCCGTCATGGCCGTCATGGCCGTCATGGCGTCAGAGTGCTTGGTATTGCCCACTGATCGTCACCGTTGGCTGCTGGCAGCCGTTGATGCATTTCGCTTATTCGCTTATGCATCCTAACCCTCAGCGTTCGCAGACTCTTCCCTCGTTCGTGGGGGTCGCGTTGGTTCCGTGCGTGTGGGAGAGCGCCCATCGATGGCTATCGGCTTTCTCTCCCCTCGAATCACACCTGCATACTCGCCTGACATTGCCTATGTACTTGGACAGCCGTCCCCGCTGCAAGTGCATACCCAATACATCTCTTACAAGGTTTTGAGTGCCGATCCATCCTTTCCCCTCGACACTCTTGCCCAAGTCGCTTTGCACCAAACCTCACATCCAGCTCTTGGTATCATGCCACCTCAGAGGCGGGTACTTGTAAACGCAAATGCAACGCGACGAATAGGAACCTGGAGCGAGACTTCCTAGTGTCACCGTACTTTTCTGACGAAATAGGACAATTTGCCTGCATCGTATTTTTCGCGTGATATTTTCATCAAAAGTCATCAACATCTTTACATAAATTTATCAACCTGATGTAACAACCAACTTATAAAACACTTGTGCATTGACAGGCACGACCTGAGCCTATATCCTCAGGGTATTATTACGCTTTCTAACTTGCCCCGTTGCTAACATGTAACGACAGTATTTCTAAATCTTTGCCTCCAGCGGCAGATCACCCAGCGCACTTTGCAACTCCATCCAGAAACCATATCACATGGCAGCCATTCATTAGAGAACAGCGCTGCAACATGAAAAAAAAAAAAAAAAAAAAAGAGGAGAGAGAGAGAGAGAGAGAGAGAGAGAGAGAGAGAGTCAAGCTCGCTACAATCGACAAACAAGTCAGACGCTTCCATCAACCCCAAGTAACTTCAGTGGTTGGCTTTCCAAGTTGGATGCTATCCTTGGGTGCATCAAAGACGACATCCCGCTTGCCCCATGTAGCTACCGTCGTCGGCTTGCCGAGGGTGAACGTATCCTTTGGTTTGCTCAGTTCTGTCTCACGTTTGCCCCAAGTCACCTCCGTTGACGGTTTTCCGAGCTCAATTGTGTCTGCTGGCTGACCAAAACCAAGGGCGCGCTTGCCCCAAGTGATTACTGTTGATGGTTTGCCAAGCTCAATGGTATTGGGAGGGTCAGACTCTCCACGCTTTCCCCAAGTGATTACGGTTGACGGTTGGCCGTTCTCAATTGTATCTGGCTCGGTAGCGGAGGAAACCTGTTCCTACATGGACTAAGGAAGGGTTTTTTGAAAGACGAAGGGGTATATACTTACGATAGGAGCCCCGTTGCTAACAGCTATCAAAGCGCCTACGACTAGCACGGATACAAATCTGTATTGCATAGTTGTTGCTTTACCACTTCTATGATTGCTAAAGGCCTTAGTAAACGATTGGAAGAGATATCTGGTCTTTTTGGTTCCAGTCAGAGTCTGACATGATGTAGCAAGCTGACAGAAATAAAATCATCCTACGAGCCAGAACTACCCGACTTCATATACCTCGCTTTGCTCCAGGATTACACCATTGCCACAATTCATTTGGCGCAAACACCGTAGAAAATGCGTGAATGTTCGAGGCCAGAGATACGGGTGTTGTAATCTGGATAAAGCACGGCTGTTCCACATCTGGATTGGTGTGGACAGTGGCTGGCCAGCATTGAGCGTACACGCATATTGGGCACCGGTCTATTTGATGATAGCTCATGTGGATCGCTCAAAAATACGATACGTTGCTTCGATCATGGGTTAAGCATTGTGGTATGATACATTGCATCTAGCCGAATACTCACCAACTGGAGCTACGATGCACTCCAAGGTACCTCTATTTTGCCTCATTTTCATCTTCTCTTTCCAAACTGGACATAGTGGCCATTCCCATGCACGTCTAGAACGCAGGTGGAAGTCTTCCCAACCCCATCGCCGGGTTGCTTTGATCGCGCATAGGTACATAACTCGATATAGCGTTGAATCGCCGTAAGGGACTCAAGAAACATGCCAAATGTCCATTCATAAAGGAAAGTCGCACGATTCAAACATGACTGTCGCTTCTAATAATACAAGGGGAGAGGATAGCCATGTTTCCCTCCACAAATACTTTCAGCCCGACCAATTTAGATCCAATAGACTGTGCGTCTAGTAGCATGCCGTACCGTAAAGAGTTGATCCCAGCAATCGCCATCGTTAGCAAGCCTGAGGCTGATGGTGTAGCTGATACCACTATTTTATAGCACATAGGAATTTACGTGCTGGCCATGGGACGATGTATTGTGACATGTTGGTAGCCCGTGATAGGATGGAGCTGAAATGTCATTAGATCGACTCACAATACTTTGATCAAGGCTTCAGACTGAAGGCTACTGAGCCTGAGTCTCAGCAAGTTCAGCTGCGCGGCGTCCAGGTGCTTGTTCTCGTAGTCGATCACCCTGCGTGAGAGGTATGCAGGAGATGCGCATATCAGAACATGGTTTCGTGTCTTTAGTAATCGTCAAAACGCCTGGGGAAGTGCCTGGACCAAATCAAGTAAACCAACCCCCCTGTCAGGCCCCACATCCCTTGCTGATCATGCCGTCGTCGATATGATCTCCATAGTACCTGCAAGGTGTTTCTACACAGTATTTCGGACGCCACCATGCTCCAACCAAACGAAGAAGACTGCAACTTGTCCAGGGAATTGCAGTACTCGTCGCGCATGTTTCCAAGTAAATCTTTTAGTCACAATGATTCTGTACAGGATTCGCATGAAATGTGGCCTGCTTTGTCGCACGCAGCCTGCCATGATGCATGGCATCACCAGTTCCTCGATAGTCACAGCCGCCTAAGTAAGCCGTGTCTAGATTTATCTGCCCACGGAGAGACCGACCGAGGTACTAATTCTGTATCTGCAGCGGCGCATCTTCATTCCCGCTTGCTTTTCCTTACGAACGAGCCAATGGCGTCTCAAAGCCGGGAGGATGGCTCAAAACAGAACCAAAGTCTGTAGATTGTCGTGTGGGTACATCTAATCTAAATAAATAATCGAAAACGAAGGGATGACTTAGCGCCACACAGTCGCATATGATAGTATAGGTCACGGGACCAAGCCAGACGCAGGTTATGATGATGTTGAATCCGCTCCATGATGGAGCTACACAATGGCACTTGACAAGCACATGGTGGCAGACGTGTTGAGATGATGATTCTTTCCAATATCTAGGTCATCTTCTTCGTCTAAATTACACTCGCCAGTATCGTACAAGCCCGTATATGTGGCCGCCCTTATTTATAGGCATCAAATCCCACTTATGCTGCTTTAATGCTTTCCCTTGTACGATAATCAGTATCATACGAATGATGTCATCTACATCTCAGGGTCCTCTGGTCTCTTCCCAAATTCATGCTCTACCCACAATGACCAGGCTTCCTTGGAATCTACAGGGCCGTCACCAGGAGGCCCGGTGGAGATTTCCGTATCACTTCCTGACCTTCCTTGATGCAGCGGCCCCGTAGAAGGCTTGTTCTTCGCCTCGATGATCTCGAGCAATGGCGGTTCCATAATGGCACCGTCCATTCTAGCATCGGTCGCGTAGTCTGAGACCGCAATCATGAGATTATCAGCTGCAAAAGCCGGTGCTGTCCAAGTCTTCTTATTCTGCGCCCATTGCGTTGTCTTCATCGCAGCAAGAAGGATAGCTCTTCGATCAAAACCATGTCTCGTTACCTCATTGAGGATTTGGTTGAAAGCCACGGTGTTGCCTGTGATAGAGCACAGACTGATCATATGAGAATATGCTTTCGTCATGTCTGTCGGCCTAGCTTTCATCTTTGTTGAATTTATCTCCTCCCAAATATACATACCTCCTTCCCAGTCAACACGACGAATACAATCTCCAAGAAGTTTCGTAAGCGCGGGTACATCAAGGCCCCAACCATCAGCTTTCATCTCGTAATATATGTCCAAAGCTCTGTTGAAGCCAGCGAATTTCACTACCCCGTCAATTAAGGCTGCAAACACCATTGGTGTAGGATACACCTTTTGATATATTTTTTGACCACAGTTTCCATCTCTAACAAGCCTCCCTTCACTAGCTTCGTTCACACTGATGGCAGGGTTTGCAAGCATGAGTGCACCATCGAAACCACGCATCCTCGCAACGAAGCGGGAGAATTCTTCAGGTCGGCATTGAACAGTATAGTGATTGAGTATCAGTCGGCACGCCAGCTCGTCTGGTCGGATCTTGGAGGCAAGGAACGCAGCAATGACATCGTCAACCAAGCTTGTAGCACGCCAAAGTGCAAAGCCCGAAAGCAGGAGGTTGAAGGTTGCAAGGTTGGGGGCGGCTGTAGATACTAGCAGGTTATGACAAATTTTGGCAACTGTGATAGCCTTCTCTCGGTCATTGCCTTTACTATTGGCTTGCTGGTGAAGCAGTTGTCCGATACCATTGTTCATTTGCTTGCAAATACCGTGGAAATCGCCATCAGCATCTTGGAAGTAGCGTGGGATACCGGGTAGGTTTGGGCGTATTCTAGCTGCGGCTATATCTGCAGGAGAACTGTTGACATTGGTGACATGCAGTTTTTCCATAAAGCAAACCATATCATCGCGTGCATATTGGATCTCATCCTCAGAAAAAGAAGCGATTTCCAAAATATGAGGCGATAAGTCTCTGAGTGGATTGAGTGCACTACGGAGAAATCGCACGAGCTTGACGTGTTTTATTAGGTTGTGGATCATGAGGCCGGTCGACAGCTCTTGCATAGCCAATTTCTTCCATGTATGTCGTCTCCGCAAAGCAGTCAATTGCATCGTCTCTGGTGCCCAAAGTGATTGAGGGGGTAAATTATGGCGCACCAGGTCCCGGCCTGTGTTTGCTGGCCATTGGAGGGATGGTTGGTCTAAACTGACCACGTCGTTCCAAAGCACTTGAACGCGCTGGCTTGCAACTTCAGGAGCATCATCGATTGGTAGTGTTGCATCATTGGCTTTGGTCCGTTTGCTCTGTAGAGACTTGGACACTTCTGTATCCGCCGGTGAGCCCTGCGCTGAGATGTTCAACGCCTCTTGTATATGACCAAATGCTTCCTCCCATTGTCTGTTTCGAGTCGCTTTTGCTTTTGCATCGATAGTGATCCCTGCAGCAAAGATGGTTGTGTAAACAAAAATCGACGGAGGACCGCTCAAGGCATTCGAACTGCGGAGGCCCCTCTGTCCGCCGCATCTAGCCACACAAGTTGCATTGGAGACACATGATATGCACCTACTGGTACCCGGGGTCTGTATTGCCCGGGACCTTAATGCTAGCATTGTTCCCGGGGCATGCTGTTTGATATGCGGCGGAACATGGAGGGACCGCTTCGCGAATTGAGGGGCGATTCGACGCACTGTGGCAGCTGGAACGTTCCGTTGGCGATGATTTGATCCCTTGTGATTGTGCGGTGATCTCACTCACTTTTGGGGGAGCTTCTACGGAGGGAGATGGTTCTCAACTTTTGCGCATGCAGAAAAGGGTTCGACCGAATCGTGGATGATTATGTAAGCTGTATACTCGAGATTATAAAGGACGGTACCATGGGTGCATGGCACACATGGGTCGGTGGTTTTCGCAATGTCATCATGAAAACTCAATCATTGGATTCAATTAAAAGCTTTGGCACATGCGCTTACTGATCAAAAGCGGTCCATGTATTCCAAAAACACATGAGACCTAGGTAGTCATTGTGTGCTTGCAGTCTGAACGATTGGACTGACACCACATCCGGTTAGTCGGCATCTTAATCAGCAAGGATCATCTTAAAATCTCTCAGACCCCTATGAACATTATTGGAACAAAAGAAGGTCTGGTTCAGTCATTGCTGGGAAAAAATTTCCATGACTTAAATCATAGGTTTCGATAATCGAACCCAATTGTTTCACGGTCGGCCATTGAAAACGCATCTTAAAATCTAACACGCACTGTCTATCCGGGGAGACCTCACCCGGCTTTTATTCATCCATCTACATTGCACATACTATTCACCATGGTTAAATTCTATCCTTCATTGAACGAGTCCCACCTCGAGTTCATAAACTCTCAGCCTTTGTTCTTCGTGGCATCGGCGCCTTGGGCGGGCGATCATATCAACATATCTCCTAAAGGCCACCCTTCTCGCAGTTTCTCTGTCCTTGGGCCCAACACAGTCGCATATCTGGATGCCACTGGTTCCGGAGTGGAGACCATCTCGCATGTTTACGAAAATGGCCGCGTTACTATCATGTTTTGTTCTTTTGGCACATCGCCGCAGATCATGAGGCTTTTCTGCAAAGGCCGAGTGGTAGAAAAATGGGACCAGCACTATCAAGAGTTGAGAGCGAAAATGGCCACAGAGAACGGAGACGAAGTAGACCTTACTGGTGCGAGGGCGATCATCGTGCTCAAAATCAAGAAGGTGCAGACGAGCTGTGGGTTTGGAGTGCCAATGATGACTGCTGGCGAGAAACGGGATTTGGATGGCACCGGAGATGCCGTGACCATTGTCGATCATGACAAAGACTCTGACGCTCTTGATGGCTGGAAGGCTCGAGAAACGATGGATAATTGGGCACGCAAACAACTGGAAAAGCAGGAACTCATGGATTACCAGAAAAAGATGAATCATCGGTCGCTCGATGGCTTACCAGGCATGCACAGTGCCAGGCGCTCACATGACGAGAACTTTGCGATTGAAGATGCAAAGGCATGGATCAGGAAAGTCAGTAGACAACAAGATGCCGTTGCTCTTGGATTCGGGTTGGGAATAATGTTCATGATCTTGCTGAGCTTCATAGGCGTGCTGAACATCGAGCCCATGTTCATCACTCATATATTGAATTTCCAAAGGAAACAAATGGGTATACCGGAGGAGGGCTGGGATAAGAGTGAACTTTGATTAGCGCATAGTCCTTCCAGCTAGAGTTCTGCTCCGAGTAAAAACATAATACTCATACGGCTTGGTTCGCTCGTGTTATTTGCAATAGTTCTGGAGAACCTACTTGCTACTTGCTGCTACTGTCCTTGAAATCACGCGGTGTACCTCAAGCCCGTCGGATTTCCCACTGTACACCCGTGATACTAACTTCCTCGCCCGCCTTCTCGTCATAATCGAACCATTCGCCTTCAGCCAGGTCGATGCCGGTGAATTTGGTGCCCGACTCGGCGCCTGTAGCCAGGAATTCTCCCTTTGTTGCGATTAGTTGCCTGACGCATTGGACAATTTTGAAGCATCGATTGTACTGACTTCGGCTTTGAATTCTGTAAACTCCAAACCCCGGCAGTCGAACTCGAGGATGTTGACTGTCTTGGGCGGGTCTGTTTGCTCATATGTCGTTGGTGGAGCCTTAATATTGGCCGAGTGTTCCCTCTGCAATGTGTGAACAAGGCGTAAGGTGAGAATCGGTGGGGCGGGCAGAGAGACCTTACAATTCTTGCACTTCCACACAAAGTTTGCTTCGCCCTTGCTACCACTTACTTCATTCTGCTCAAAGCGGCTGACAGAAACGTGCTTAGGGTGCGTTTCGCGACATGATGTGCACTGAACCTTGAATGTGTAGAAGAAGGGCGCGTCTTGAGTGTCGAGCGGGCGGAGGTCTGTGACTCTAATGATGGATTAGCTGTATCGCCGACACCTGGCTTACAATAAATAAGCGCCTACCCATTGAGCTCAGCTTTCAAAGCTAGGGCGAGCACCATATTGGCTTCGTGGTGGATGATTGCTCTGGGAAGCTGAGCGGAATTCACACACAACAGCCCCGCCCCCACGCGCTCCCAACTTTGAGCTGCACCGTCATTGAGGCTGGTGGCGCCGAGCTAATTTGGAGTAGCGGGGCGTGCACTTCGGAGCACTGGGAAACTTTTCGCCGATGGACTTTCTTGAGCTGTCGACAAGGACAACAACGCTCGCTGCAGCAAACACCTGCCCCAACCACTGGCAAGGAACCAAGTGTAAAAGCCACCAGAAAACAGTGACTATGGCAGTAAGGAATTCCCACCGCCATCTCGCAGATGCCACCACTCGGCCACTCACACATGCACAGGCAGTCGCACCTTTCAACCCACGACCACTCCTTCAGAGCCTGTACGTCGCGCTCTACAGGTGAATACACGTGCACAATCGCATGCTGACGTAGCATAGAGTCGACAAGGATATTGTCGTTCGATTAAAGTGGGGTGAAACCGAGTACAAAGGCAGACTGGTGTCTGTCGACCTGTACATGAACATCCAGCTCTCCAACACAGAAGAATTCATCAATGGTGTCAGCTCGGGTACGCTTGGGCAGGTTTTAATTCGGTGCAACAATGTCTTGTGGATTGGGAAGGCGGACGAGGTGGAACCCAAGGTAGCAAAAGACACAGATATGACCGGTTGAGCAGCGCAAGCTCTCCAAGGCGAAACGGCATGCGGCTACAGAAAGTGCAAAGAAGGAATACGCGCATACAGGCAATTTGCTAAGTGGAAATTGACGGCGAATAAAGGTTTTGCGCCCTGGCACGTCTGGGGACAATGACATCCAGCCTACTGCGGACCTTGCACAAATAGATACCAAAAGTGCATCGAGCACACTCTTGTACCTGATTTCGGCGAGAATGTTAGCCGGCTTAAACTCAGCAATATGCTGTAGTAATTTACTCCAGCTCTTCAACTATTATCTTGTTCGGTTTGTCTTGGTGCCGACGCACGTCATCAAGCTCAATTCCGATCCCCCTCAAATGCCCCCGCAACCCAAGATCAGGTCCAAATCTGAGTCGATCCCTCCCGACCATGTGAAGCTTCTTGAATTGTAGTGCCTCTAATCCTTCAAGAACACTGGTCGCGTGGTCTCGCACCAATGTGTCTACATCCTCATCCTTGACCCATCCCATGACCCTCGCCAAGTCTTCTTCTTGTTTTGCACTCAAACGAATAGCCTGCTCTTTCCCGCTCTCAATAAACCCAGCTAAGCCACGCAAAAAACCCATGGCTACAAGCACAGCAGCGCGTCGAAGTATAGCCCGGGCTTCATTAGTCTCCATTGTTAAGACAAAAATGACAAATTGCATAGAGGCATCAATGGTAGCCTGCTTTAAGAACCCCAGTCGATGTTCAATCACACTAGACAAGACACTCAACGCCGAAGTGCGAATCCTGATATCCTCTTCCATGTTCGTGTCGTGCCATCCCTGTACGATTTTAAGCAAGGCATCGCGATCAGCTTGGTCTCGAGGGTCGTCGTCTTTCATATCGACTAAGTTGGGGATTGGCCCATCCCATGCTGCTTCGCTTTCCTCTCTGACCTTACGCTCTTCATCTTGAATCTGTATGCGAGACTGTAAACCTTGCTTACGTTGACCGCGGCGACTCGCTAACAAAAGGCATGCGTCCGTAATTCTCTTTATGCAATGATATCTAATCCTTACGTCGCCAGAGTCAACCCAAAACCCGTCCTCTGTGACGAAGTTGCTCAACAGTTCACCTATTCTGAGCCGGAAATCAAGTGCGGCTTGTAACACTCTCGTCTGTTCTTCCATCTGCAGACCCCTTCCAAGTTTCAAAGACTGCTCGTCGATGTCTACAAAAGCATCCACTAAGATGCTAATAACAGGGTTCGGGGCCCGAATAGCCAGATCATACAAAACTGGGATAGCAGCAGTATGAACGTATGATTCTGGGTCTGCAAGAGATTCAGTTACGAGAAGATAAGCTACGGAGGGCACATCGATGACCGGGAAAGCAGCGGGGTTTTGTATGACCTTATGAAGGCTTTTGAGCGCCCAGGTACGATCTGGAGGTTCTGCAGAGTTGAGTTCCAATAAAGCAGCTTTCAAAGTCGTTCGATGGCTTGCTAACAAATCAGAAGCACGGGATTGTGTGGGTGTGTGAAGCGGTTTGATGAGGAGCAATAACTCGTGGGCAGAATTTGTAATCATAGGTACGACAGGAAATCGGGGATGCAATTGCGATAGATACACTAGCGGTTGAATGATGGAGCCAAGGGTTGTGCGTGTATCTGGTGTCCACGTAAACTCAGGTGCCGAAACAAGCGTATTCAAAATGCTTATTGCGAATGAAACGATATCGTCATCGCTTGTATCTTGAGTGCTCTGATGTAACTCATCCTTCGAGATGATCGTCTGTAATTGAGTCCGAGTAAGGCCGCTAGACTTAGCTTCGGTATTCGCTCTAGCCTGATGGTTGTTGACATAGTTTTGTATGAGCTGGCCCATCAACTCCATAATATGCTGCGGACTCCTAGCATATTGTTCCTTGAATCTCGTGGCCATAGCCTCAGATAATTTGGCATCGATCAATGGCACAAGTGGGTCGTCGTCACCTTCGGTCAAGTTCTTCCTTTCGTTTTGATTCAATGACAGCCAGCGTTCCGTGGCTTTCAAAAACACTTGGCCAGCAACATCATCAGGGATGTCCGCGTCTACAAGTAAACACACAAAGTGGTTGACCCTTGTATCCAGACTCTCCAAGCGAGTAAAAATGTTATTCATAGCATTCACGTCACTGGGTGCCCCATTGCCTTTTCTTCTCCGACGAATCTCGACGCCTCCTTGTGAACCAGGACCAAAATTCCATTCGGGATCACCGTCCCAAAACAGATTGCGAGCGATGTTATCAAGTTCCCTCGCATCGCAAGCAATCCTCATGTAGCGTAGTAGAATGTTCCGTGTCAATGTAGCCCAACTTTTGTCTAATGCGGGGCTTGCGGTCGCATAGTTCAACAATGCCCAGAGTGGCAGAATCAATGGGCTTACAAGTCGTCGCAGGAGACCTGCATGCGAATGCCCGTCGATAATAGCTGAAAGTCGTTTTAATGTTAGGTTGAGTTTCTGGTCTACCACAATGACCTCCCTGTGCCTGCCCTGTGGGTCGAGTTGGCCGACATCTCGTGGACACAAATCTTGCAATAAAGGGAGCGCAAATATGGTCCATCCAATTGTTCCTGGTGCTCCGGTGCTTTTCTTGCTCAAGATGCCACTTGCAATTATCTGCCCAGCAGCTCGACTAAGCTCTTGCCCTTCATTCCCATCCAGAAGGCTCAATAGCTGGGGCGCAATCTTTTGAAGCCAGTCACCCTGACTTGTCCCGGCTGGCGGCCGAATAAGCAGACCTGAGGCTTGTGTCACAGCTTCAAGGGATATCGGGGTCTGGCGACGTGGGCCCGATATTTCCTCGACTTTTTGAGAATTCTGGGAAAGATATGCTAACGACAAGAATTCGATGATGTGGCGAATCCCTTGCTTTCGGAGCGGTATTGTAGCCAACTCCTTAGACAGCACTGGCTGCAACCACGGCGGAAGTGGTTGCTGTAGGAAAGTTGTCAGAATTGGGAGTAGACGAGTTGTTGGGGTCACTAGAATAATGTTGCGAAAAATTGGTACATATTCAGTCCGCGTCTCGGCGGAATTGGCAGGGGAGAAGGAGAGTTCTGCGAGTGCAGAAATAAGATCTGGTAAAATCCTCTGAGATAGTAGCGGCTGTACACCAGCATCCCCCTGGTCTTGAATGGGTACTATGACGTTCAGGATCCGTTGAAGCGAGATTTCACTGGGATTAGGCCCAAGGAATATTTCTGTAGAAAGGACAGATCTTGGGCGCTGACCAAAGGCAACACCGGCGGACAAATGAGGGAGAATGCCAAGTGAGGTGATGAGATCTAGGAGGCCATACACGACTCCAGCAAGAGATGCATCATATGGGGCATCAGGGTCGGTGGCCAGGTCTGCAGCATTAATGGTTTTGAGATGCTCCAGCGCTTTGTCTACCAGCTCAGTAACATCGTCGCTTTCTCCATAGTGATGGCTTCCAGTCGAGTGTCTCCTCCCCAGAAATGGCCCGATAAAGTCAGCAGCGGCATCGACGGCATCCTCAACAGCTCCCATCTTATTGATTCATCCGTTGAAAGCTGTAGCTTCGTAATGAAACTATTGGTTTCGAGGACGTGCTTAGTTGATCGATTCAAAGAACGTGATAGCGTGAAGGCGCTAAAAGGCTTGGCAGGGACAGCGCGTCTACCCTTTCGACACAACTTGACGCGTCGTGCCTCCAAATCCACCGTCACATCCAAGCACTTCGCCAACGAATATCCACTACAGAACGGGAACTCTACTGTTGAGCTTCATTCACAATCATTCTACGATTTGATCCGGATCTTATGTTCTCTATCGGCATACTCTGACCATGCTCCCAAGGCAGGACCATCGCGAAGGACACCCTTTCAACAGTCATTCTCTTCTCTCGCTTCTTTGCAAGCTTTGTCACATGGCACTTTCCCTACAGTTACCGACGTCTGTCTACCGTTCTGAAACGCGGATTCGTCCGTGTTTCCATGTATTCGCACGATCTACGCACGCCCGAGCCTCTCAGTAGGATCTCAATGGGTTGTTTGCATGTAGGCTCACGCGCTACAATGGACACATTGTGGTTTATACATGAGGAAGGCAGGCTCGGATCTTAACCCTAATCATCTTTTGGCTTTCAGTGTGTCCAAAAGCACAATGAATAGTGTCGCGGTTATGTCGCCAATCTTCTGATTAGCCCCGGATGCTGGCTCCGTTCCTCGAGTTCGCGGCTTGCCGATGGTGTGCAAAAAGGAGGTTTGAGGCGCGAGGAGGGTATCATGTGCCTGTCGGGGCGTTAAAGTCCTAATGCTAGGACCACGTCGACACCCTCACTCAGCGCAACAGACTCTGGTCATTACGGATAGCTTCGAGTTGATCGTGAAGTGTGGCCAAGGAGAGATCAGGAGCGCGGTGACAGATACCCTAACCAGGGATATTCTAGAGGATTTTTGATACCGTCAAAGCCGCAATATTCCGTCTTGCTGGTGTCATGGAAGTAGCTTTACCAAGTACCAATGTCAACGCGCCTCGTTCTGCACCTGAACAGTCTTGCGCGAGGAGAGAAGAGCACGGTTTGGATTAGCCTCACCAAAGACGAACCATTTTGATAGGCCAAGGCTGTCGCGAGATCCACTCGTCAGAACGGCGAAAGCCCAGCGAGGTCTCAATGCGTCTCAATTTGGTTATGTCACACTTGGCCGACCGTCACGCTCTGGTTTCGATCCTCTGCTGGCTGAGTCAGATTGCAATTTGGCTTAACGTATGTTGGACCAGGCAAGCAACGATTGCACCATACCACCATCATTTCGAAGCAGACTATTGCATGTGTCGACGATGAAAATCCTGTGCATCTCGCCACCAAGGACGAAAAGTCTTCACCTGGTCTCGAACCTTAACACACTAGTCTCGTCATCAGCAAAGCCTGTGTACTGGGTCAAAATACAGTACGCTTGTCACAGCAATGTGATATCCGACCAGTCGCGTTAGTCATGAACATATGCGTTTAGCGCGTTTTTGCATTTGTGAGCGTATGCCTTCCGTTCGAACAGGGACCATACTGTTGCGATCGAAATGCGGTTTTTGAGGATGTCCTTTGTCCGTATTCAATACCCTCTGGTGTGCCAATGAACCAGAGTAAAAACAAAGACCAGTCTCTGAAAGTCGTGTCAATCCCTACAGAGAGAAGCATCTCAGTCCTACGATCTGAAATGAGATTATTGGAAAGATGGTGTCTCGCATACGTTCTGCTATCAGAGCTAGGAGCTTACTGATGGAAGATCCTGATTTGGACGCCGTGGTCGTAGTTAGTGAGTGCAGGCACCTCATGGAGATACAGCGTTCACTTCCACTGAGCTACTTTGCTTCCCGCAACCCGGCTTTCTGGGTTTCACCATTCAGCTTCTTTAAAACAGGATATATTTTGGGGGCATGCGGCGCAGGACTTGGATCCGTCCAGTACAGCAGTTGTGGTCAAGATGGACAGCCGCATTGCACGAAGCCTTTGATTTGGCAGCGGGACCTCTCCAGAGTGAGGCTCAAGGTTTAGGCCTGTCCGTTGCCTCAAATGGCAACTGCATTTAAGTGGCCTCTGTTTATCAGTCTGCAGTTCTTACGCGACTTGTCAAATCCTTTTCTGCGCTCCATCTCCTTGTCCGGTTTGTGGGAACTGGAATGAGTCTAGCACCAAGACTATCGACGTTGCAGAAGGCGAGTAAGGAAGTGGGAGTATTTGTGGTTCGTGCTTTCATACAAGCGGTGTAGTCAACCACTCTTCGGAGTGGCACTGAATTTTTTTATAAGTATTCCATGCTTTATGGAGTCGGTACTACGCTAACCCTGGCATCAAGGTCCGTTCTAAAGATTGATTGGCCTACAACATCATACCTTCTATTCACTTGATGAAGGGCGCTGCTATGCTGAGCATGAATTGTGACAGAACGGCATGACATGGACTATATAGAAGTCTGAGGTTCCTATTGTTACGTACATACTCCGCCTTACCGCCCTAGTACACATATCTGAACTGGTCAATTATTTTGTCGGTCTAATCTGTCATGTTAGCGTCACCCATGTATGTACTTTGCTGAAGACTAGCAACACCAACCACATGGACCCGCATTGTATTTTTCCACGCAAGATACAAGCGATGAACGGAACATAGCACGACTGCTACAATAAATAGGATGATAATACTGAGGAAAGCAGATGGATTACGGGGTACCTTCATATCGCGAAACAACTGGGGTTCAACAATGTTTCCTGCGCATTTCGCAATGAATATATATCATTTCGTTAGCGGAGTTTTTCACAGTAGCTTAATGCCTGACCATGGCATTCACAGTGTTTTTCTTCGTAAACTCGCCGATTTTATCACTTGAAGCACTCAGGATCAATGAAATATTTGCAGTTAAGGCAAGAGTCAAAGAGTACCCAACCAATCGAGCCCAATAGTGCGCTGGTGGGAGTTGGCTGATCATAATTACTCCAGCAAGGGCAATGATCCAACCGCTGGCCATGAAACATGTACGGGTTATCCAAATAAGTACATTCTACTGTCGAGATGATAACAAAAAAGCCCTGGAAGACAGCAGGGATCATTTGAACGAGCAACGTGTTCAAGGTACTGAACCCGAGCCCTTGAATGACAATTGTTGAAGCTGAAATGCAAGTGAGCCAGACTGAAAAATGTAGTCAAGTGAGAGGTTTTCAATCACACCGCTGAGGCCATTCGGAATTAGTGTGGCTGTCTGAATGGCCACGAGCAGCCAAACTTTGATGTCAAGCAGCGCCTCGATCATCTGGTATCTTTTTCCAAGTGCTGTTCTTCATGCCAGTCAAATTGGCTTGCACTCGCTGAACAGCCCTGGCTCGATCTCACTCAAGAAATTTGCGTTGACTTGTGTGTCAGGTAAGAGAACATAGATAGTTGCTGACCATGCAACAGTAAGCGCAGCAAGAACTAAAAATGTGCCTAAGCAAGTCAATCGAATGTTCTTAGGTTAATCCGAGCATACCTTCTAGGGATCATTACTTCGCACGTGTCCGACCCAAACGCTATGAGACCGCCGAAAAAGGCAACAATAACATTTTTCATGAACCAAGCGCCTGTTCTGAGTGGCTGGCCAAATCTCTTGTATCACATTACCACAATTACTGTGAGGCCAGGCCCAATCGCTGCTTCGGCGATGCTCAAAAGTTTAATATTTGACACGGGTTATATCCGGAAACAGTTCGGTCTGGGTACATGGTACGTCACGATGGTTGTAACCCTCGGACCATCAAAAGGAAGGCAATATGAAATTTGGTGGACACATCAAGTTTATGAAACATACCACGAGCAAATTTTTGTAGTGAGTCGATCTAACGTTGGTACAATAGGCTAATTCTTGTTTGGCAAATTCGTGATCTCGGTAGCAAATCTACTTGAGACAACACATTGTTGTTCTTCTGTCAATCTTGAATAATATCAGACCATCCTACCGGCAATCTCAGCAGGGCAGACATGACTTGAAAGCCTCGGGAAAAGTTTTTTTTTCGACATCTTACAGTATAACTTTATGAGGTGCGTTTGTTTCCTCCGGCTCGCCGAAGATATCGACGGGCCATCGCGGCTTGTTAGCAATGTAAGGAATATTGAAACGGCGTGGCTCTTTCTTGCCAATGCTTTCAATCTTTTCGAAGTCTGCCTCTGACAATTCGATTTCCTTGAAGTTTTCTTGGATTCGTGACGCAGTGACAGACTTTGGGATGACGCTGTGTCCGCCAACTTGAGCCCAGGCAAGGATAACCTGCGCTGGTGTAGCATTGTTGGCACTGGCAACCTCCTTGACAACGTCGTGCTGAACCAACAGAGGAAGGCCAAGCATATTGTTGCCGAAAGCCTGTGAGGCTGTTAGCACACGTTAATTGAGTATGATAGGTCCTTCCTACAGAGTATTCAGTAACATGAATGTTCTTCTCCTTGCAATATTGGATGAGCTCTGGCTGAAGAAGCCTAGGGTGACGCTCAATCTGGTTGGCTGCCGGACTGATGCCAGTACCATCGATCAAAGCTTGAAGATGTTCCTTGGTGTGGTTAGAAACGCCGACAGCGCGGGCTTTCTCCTTAGGCAGTTGTGTCATCGCCCTCCATGTGTCGACAATGGAGATATCATCAAGTATCTTGACGTCACCATCAGGGTGATCAGACTTATCCTGCAAAGGGAATAAGTTCTGATGTGGGTCGCTACGTTCATCGAAAGCAACGGGGAAATGGACAAGGTACAAATCCAGGTAATCCAATCCAAGTTCCGCTAAGCAATCATCTAAGGCTGCTGGAACATGCTCAGGACGATGCTGTGAGTTCCAGAGCTTAGACGTGATGAACACATCTTCGCGCTTCAAACCGGGGACACCACCACCAAACGCCTTTTTGAAAGCCTGTGCGATCTCTTTCTGGTTGCCATAGACCTTGGCCAGA
This sequence comes from Shiraia sp. slf14, assembly GCA_000498155.1. Lineage (NCBI taxonomy): Eukaryota > Fungi > Ascomycota > Dothideomycetes > Pleosporales > Shiraiaceae > Shiraia > Shiraia sp. slf14. The sequence goes on from AXZN01000024.1 coordinate 839,176, forward strand.
TCAATATGGCGATACCCGGCCTTGAGAGCCTCAAATACAGCCACCTCAACTTGGCCTGGTTCTGCCTGCCAGGTGCCAAAACCTAGTTGACTAAGACCGACCTTTAGTGCTGGTTCAGATTTGGTGCTAGGTCACAATACTCACGGAATTGACGCGCCAGTGTTTAAAGTAACTTTTCTTCCAAGAGACATATTGTAAATTGAATATTAAGAGTAGAGATTAGATGAATATAGACGGTTCCTTTGTCAAGATATAAAAAAAGAGTTCGCGCGGGGCATATATTCGTGTGTGGGGTGTCGGTCACAATCCCGATGACATCGGCGCCTTGCCCTCAAGTAATACCATTCCGCAATTGGAAATAGTCCCGCATAAGGGACCGGAACCAAACTGTAGACTTCTCCGGTGGGCGCCTACTAACAGTTCTTTAATTCGTTCGTGCTCTACGATATTCGTTCTTCTCTTGATTTGCATCTTTAGATATTCCTTCTATCTTTCAACTACCTAGTATTATCTCTACGCTTTTATAATAAGCTAATCTAGAGCCTTTTTCTCCTTTTACATTTATATATCTAGTAATTAAGCTATATACGCGTTAATATATTTTATTATAAATATTATTATATAACAAGTATACTGCGTAGTTACCTTTAAGAACTACGTCTATGTATGCCTACATATTACCTCGCCTGGAGACGTTAAAAAGGTTCTTCGCAGACACAAGAGCTAGTTGGAAATAGAGGACGACAAAAGGCTCCATGCCAAGGGATCGTGAGTAGTCAAACAACTCTTGCTATGGATACCGAAGTAGGCCAAATTGCCGCCGAAGTAGTCGGGGCCAACGCTGACAACGAGTTCCTCTTGCTCGATGAAAGCCCAGGCGTCCTTTTGCGCCTGGCAAGGCTGGTCTTTGGGATGTTCACTTCCGTTCAGCACAGTTAGACACGTCTGAGGCACTTGCATAGGCCCCTTGCTGCTTGAAATTTTTTAAGTGTAACGATGATGATGACAGTCAAAGTGAGTGAGAAGCAAGGTGATTAATCGCGATATATTCGACGCTGGTATAATGGGCACTGGCTTCTATGTTCCGATAAGCGGTTTTAAGATGTAATAAAAAACTCAGGTCCTACTACTCCCGTTCTTGAGGAGTCTAAGAACCCTCTAGCTGGTGTAGACGGGGGCTATATTACTATAACCCCGTACTACTAGGTAATAATCCTTCCGCAGGTTCACCTACGGAAACCTTTTTACAACTTTTACTTCCTCTAAGTAACTAAGCCTAATAAACTTTCTAACTTAAAGTAGTTGTTACTAGCTTCTCTAAGCTAGTCTAGACGCCTCTCTTATATTATTTAATACTAGACTATATATTTACTATAAAATAAGATAAGATAAAATATAGTAATAATTAAACTTTTTTACTTAATATTATACTATAGCTAATATAGCTATTAATTAATAGATAGATTATACCTATATAAAGTAGAAGTAGAATTATAAGATAGATAAAAGAGATTTTTAATAATCTTATAATATCTTTATTAGGCTATAGCTCTTAAGAATTATAAGTAGTACTTAATAATTACGTTAAAGTAGTATATAGGTATCTCTTACTACTCTATAAAGAGGTAGTAATTAGTTTATCTTTTATAAGTACTACTTATACTAAAATATATTCTTTTACTCTTTTATTACCTTACTTAATATATTAAATCTTAAACTAATTTTAATATTTTAATTACTTTTTATACTATTAAGTTAAGATATTATAAAGTATAATAAGTACTTTAGAAGCTAGCTTTATATATAAAGTAACTTTAAAAACTAAGAGTTTACTATATTTAGTTATAATTACTAAAATATAAGTAGTATAAGCTTAACTTACTTCTAAATAAGCTTTTAAGTCTACTTTTTATATAAATATAGTAATTTAAAAGTAAAAAGAATAAAGTAAACTAAAGATAAAGAATCTAGCTTAGAATAAACTATTATATTTTAATATAACTTATAATAATATAAATAAAGATAAGCTAAATAAAAAGCTATAATAATTAAAAACTTAGTACTAATATACTAAGAAGTAATACTAACTAAGTAGACTTAAGAAGATTTATATAAGATATACAACTTAAGAAGATTTATATAAGATATATTATAAGTAATATAAATACTTTTAAAAAAGCTAAGATAACTATAGTATTTTTTATAATAGTTTTAGCTATATTTACTATAAGCTTATTATACTTTAAGCTATTATACTAGTTTATAAAGTATAATAAAATAAACTATAACTACTAAAAATATAATTATAAAACTTATTTTTATAAACTTCTTATAAATTTTCTTATAAATATCTAAAAAGTAGACTTTATAATATAATATATATTAGATATTATAAAATTATTATAAAATACTTATTATACTAATAAGAAGAGAAGCTATACTTTTATAGTATAAACTTTTACTTAAAAATAACTTAAAGAAGTTATATTAAATACTTTAAGTATACTTTTAAAGAAAAGCTAATTAGCTTATAAAGTATTAATTAAAGCTAAAATAAGACTAGAATAAATATTAATAAACTTATTAGACTATATAAGGCTACTATAAAAAAAGATAGTAAATATTTATTTACTTAAGCTATAAGTAATATAATATCTAAAAGCTTTACTTAAAAATATTTATAAGTAATTATTTTTATATCTTAAGAAGTATTATAAAATACTTATATAAATAAAAGCTTATACTAATATAATTTATTATTAAAAGAGCTATACTAAGAACTACTTAAATAAAAAGCTTAAAAAGAACTAGAAGTAAAATAAATAAAGCTTTAGAGGTAAGAAGAGACTATATAAAACTTAGAAAAAAGCTAAGTAAGATAGTTTAAGCTACTATAAATTAAAGAAACTTAATATAGTACTAGCTAAGTTAAGTTTTATTATAATAACTTATTATAAATATAAGAAATTTAGTTATTATAAGAATAACTACTTAAACTTTAATAAAGTAAAGAGTACTCTCTTATAACTAAAAAAGAAAAAAAATAAAAAGTAAAGAGCTTAAACTTCTACCTTTTTACTTATATTACTACTATTAAAGAAAATTAAAAACTTAGTATTTTATACTTTATACTCTACTTAACTCTAGCTAAAATACTTATAATTAAGATAGTAGTAAGATAATTAGCTATAATAAAAGCCTTAATTAATAAAAAATCTTAGCTTAATTTAATCTTAGTAATACTAGCTAAAGAGCTAAATCTCTTTATAAACCTTCTTTTAAGGCTACTAACTAAAGAAGTAGATAAGAAAAAGCTACTAATATATAGTACTATTATAGTAAATACTACTATTATAAACTTAAAAAAGTATATAAAGATATACTTTATTTTATTTATAGTTATAAACTTATAAAATTACTAATTATATTTAAGTTTACTTTAGATAAACTTATACTATTTAAAGATTAGCTATACTAGTTAGTATATACTTTTTAAAAAAATAAAAAATAAAGATAAGGCTTTATTTTATAAGGTAGCTTTAGAAAATATAAAGTAGTTTAATAAAACTATATATAATTCTAAGATAAATATATTTATATATATTATTAACTTTATAAACTAAAAGAGTATAAAAAAGACTATAATAAACTAAATATCTTTAAAGTATACTAAGTTTACTAATATAGCTTTAGTAGAGAATTCTTAGATTTTACTTAAGTATAGTTTATATAATTTAGTAATTAATTTAGTAAATAAAGTATTATCTTTTTACTAGCTATTATATAAACTTTTATAAGCTAAGTTAGTTATACTATAATAATATCTTACTAATTATATAGTAAGAGGTTAAATTAAATAGTTAAAGTTTTTAGTAAAAGTCTTAATTTTCTTTATAAAGAAAAAAAAATAGTAGCTTAAAGCTATATATAAACTACTAGAGTCTTAATAAAATTACTATAAAGAACTAGTACTTTTTACTTTTAATTATAAAATTCTTAAAATATTTATTTTAAGTAAAGATATTTATAAAGCTAGATATCTAAAAAGTATACTATAAAATCTAGATTAGAAAAATAAATAAATAAAAAACTATATTTAAAATATACTATAGCTATTTTAAGTATACTATAATACTTTTTAAGCTTATATTAATAAAGTACTAGTAAACTTAGTTAATATAACTTATATTATATACCTTAATAATATTCTAATCTTCTTAAATATAAAAGATAAGTATATAAATTATATAAAGAAAGTACTTTTTAAATTATAATAAGCTAAGCTATATATTAAGCTTTTAAAGTATAAATAGTATACTTACTATACTAAGTACTTAAGTTATATTATTTTACTTAAAGAAATTAGTATTAATACTAATTAAGTAAAGATAATTTAAAAATAGCTACTATTATATATAGTATATAATATAAAAGTATTTATTAGTTTTATAAACTACTATTATAGATTTATTACTAGCTTTAGCTATTTAGCTTTACTCTTAACTAAAATAACTTAAAAAAGTCTAAATATAGCTAGAGGTAGCCTCTTTATAAGAAAAAAAGAAAGCTAAAAAATTAGCTTACTACTAGACGCTATAGAAGCTTTTAAAAAGCTAAAAAATATATTTTTTAAAGTTTTAATTCTTATTTACTTTAACTAAAAAAGAGAAATAAAAGTTAAGGTTAATACTTTAAAAGATATAATATTAGGTATTTTAAGCTAGTATAAGCTAGATAAAACTAAAAAGTTTTACTAAAAGCTAGTAAACTTCTACTTATATAAGCTTATTTAAGTAAAGTATAACTATAATACTTATAACTAAAAACTACTTATAATAGTTAAAAGCTTAGAGTATTAATATTACTATCTTAAAAGTATCTAATTTAAGATTTTAATAAATTATAAGAACTTAAAGTAGTTTATAAAAATAAAGACTCTTAATTATAAGTAAGTTTAATTTTACTTAGCTTTAACTAAGTATAACTTTACTCTTTCTTATTAACTAAGAAGTACTAATTCTACTAATAGCTTATTAAGAAAATTAGATTATATAGCTAAAGTATAAAAACTAGTATAAAAGTATAATAAAGTATTTATATAGCTACTAAAAGATCTTTTAAAAAGAAAAAGATAATCTTTACTAGTTACTATAGTAGTAACTAAAGCTTTTAATAAATTAAAAAAGTAAAGCTAATTAGTTAAGGCTTTATAAGAGTTCTAAAAGGTAAAATATACTAAGCTAAAGAAACTTTAAATTTTAAAGAAATATACTAATATAAAACTAGATACTAATATTACTTTTAATAAATTTAAACTTAAAATAAGCTAAAATAAACTTTTAAAGCTTATAAAAACTTTATATAGCTTATAGTAACTAATAACTACTAAAGTAAAAGTAGCTACTTTAAAAGAATACTATAATAACCTAATAGTAGACTACTTTAGTATATAATATATACTAAAGAAGCTTTAGTACTAATATAAGTAAAAAGAGATAAGAAAAAATATAAAAAAGTATTATAAGAATTATATATTTAAATTATATACTTTATAAATAGTTAACTTTAGTTAAATACTATCTTTATAGTCTTCTTATACCTCTTTTACTACTTTCTTAACTATAAAAAAAAGTTATAATAAATTTTATTATAAAGCTATTTTTAAGTAAATTTACTAAAGTTATATATAATACTATACTTATAGTAGTATACTAGTTAACTAAGATAGCTTATTATATTTTAGTAAAAAGTAATTAAGATAAAACTAACTTAGCTTAAGCTTAGATATATAAAGTTATTTAACTTTATAATATTTTAGTATAAGTTATCTTAGATTAAAGTTTACTAATAAATATAAAGTACTAAATAATCTTTTAGTATTATTTTAATACTAAAAGATATTATAAATCTATAAGATCTCTTATAAGAGAATCTATTATAAACCTTTAGAATTTTATCTTATTAATCTATTAGATAAGATAAGATTACTTTATACCTTTAAATTAGAATAATAAAGCTTTTAGGCTATATTTTAATTTTATACTTATTACGCCTTTATACTTTTTATACTTAGAATCTTATTATACTAATTAACTTACTTATTATTATAATTCTAATTATCTCTTATATATTCTAAGTACTATATACTAGCTATATTAGCTATA